>PVIC010002809.1:0-73838 GCA_004025085.1 Thryonomys swinderianus
CCTTCCTTCCTTCCTTCCTTCCTTCCTTCCTTCCTTCCTTCCTTCCTTCCTTCCTTCTCCACAGGATGGACACGGCAAAGTTGCAAATAAAAGATAGGAAGACTGATGAAATCTTTCACCTGCACATATCACTGGCTACTGGTATGATTCCCAGGACACGTGTTTTATATCACAACCAACAGGAAATACAGTGATCCTAGTAATTGATGTTTAAATAAATGAATTGAAATCATTATGCTGAAAATATATTTATAATTCATGTTTAGAGTAGTATTATTCACAGTAGTCAAGATCTGGAAAAAGTTTAAGGTACATCAATGGATGAACAGAGTAAAAAATATAGTGTATGTATTTTAGAAAACTTTAGAAAACAAATATCTGTCACCTTGATTCAAGGACGACTCTAGATTACAATATACCAAGTATTATCAGCCAGTCACAGAGAGAGAAACATTGTATAATCTCACTTACAGATGGAATCCAAAGATAGAGAATTCGTAGAAATAGAGGATAGCATAATGGTCACCAAGAAACAAATGCTGGTATTATATTGCATAACATGGTAAATATAGTTAATGATATGGATTGTATAGTTCCAATAGCTAAAAGTGTAGTACTTAAAAATTCTCATCCTAAGAAATGATCAAATCTGTGGTCATAATTATGCCAAATAGTTCCTTTGATTTTCTACAATGTATGAATGGATTGAAAGTCTATATAAATATGCACAGTTATTTCTTGCAAATTAAAACTAAAATAAGTCTGCAGGTATAGGTCATTCGTAATGCTCACGGTTAATATGTTCAACTCCCTGAGTTTGAGGCCCAGCATCCCCAAAACTTAAATAAATGCAATGAAAAATATAAAAAATAAATGAAACAAACCCCACCATAGTTTGGGATGGAGCTGAGTGTCAAGCACGGACTTAACATACATGAAGCTTAGGATTTGATCCCCAACCCTGCAGAAAATATATTAAAAATAAAATAAAGTAAAATAAAGTACATGTTACATTCTCTGCAATGAGGCTGATACACTCTCACCTGCTAGCTTCTGGGCGGGATGTTCCTGAGGACAGTCTCACGCACACAGGAAGGACGTGACCCTTGGCATCTGCTCCTCCGTGTGGAAAGCAGGAGCGGGAAGGAGGGTTGTGCGGGGAGCAGCGGGCGCGGGCCTGGGCTCTTCCCGCTGACCCTGCGCGGTGAGGCGGGAACCTTCCCAAGTGAGGGGCCATCGGGTTCAGATGGCCCTGTGCACTCACGCGATCACGCTGCCGGCTTTTCTTTCGCTTCTTAAATAACATTTGGCTGTGTTTTACAGAGCAGGTGGCACTTGGGGATCAAAAATACCTGGAGGCCAGTGCATAGCCCTCTGCTTGCCGTCTGGCCTGCGCACAGAGCGGCGACGAGCAGGTGTCCCCCGACGCATTCCGCCTCCGAACCAGAGAGACGCTGCTTTTCGTGGGGGGCTGTGTTCCGTCTGTGTCTAGAATGCCCGGGAGGAGGACAGAGATCGCTTGTGGGGCTGCTGGGCCCGGGCTCACCTCGAATCTTACTCCCACGGAGTCCCCGGATGTGTTCGCAGTGCTGTTGGTATGAGTAACAGAGGAGCAACCCAAGCCGGGGACTCTGCGGAGAGACGGTGGCGGAAGGTCACGCCGGCCACGGGGCTGGGGTTTGGTTCCTGGGCGGAGCGCTTGCTCGGCGGGTGCGAGGCCGCGGGCTCCACCGGTGTGTGGGGGCGGGGGGGGGGAGCGGAGGAGGAGAAAAGGGAGGAAAAGACTCTGTTTGTACAATCCCAAGTTTTCATAGTTAGAGAATTATTTTAAAAACAAATAGTCTCAGGAAAATCGTTACTGCGTTTGAAAAATAACATGACTACGTTATTTCACAGTGTTTTACTACAGAGTAGTAAAACTCATCAGAGATGGGGATGTAATGATAGAAGAAGGAAAAAGATTAAACTCAAGCTGGCTTGCGATACCGTCACTTCTTTTTCAAGCCAAAGTTCACAGAAAGCGACTCAAGCTTTCTTTTGAGCTTTCAGACCGGGAACAATAAGCTCAGATAAAATGTATTGTTCGAAGTAAATGAAATAAGCCATTAGGAAACTATTTTAATGTCATTTAATATAACATTCAATTAATATTCTTATCAGAATCAGTGAAAAAGTGCTTCCAAATGTGAAAATGTGAGCATATTTAATGTTACCAAATCTTTCTAAAGACATGGTTAAAATAAATAACAAATATAAACATTTAAAGATTACTTCATTTGAAGATTTAAATGCTAATCTCTATGCATATAGTTTAAATGTGTTTTTAATTAAGCTATTATCTGAAAGCCAGCATAAATATTCTACATAAAACAAACTAATTAAAACAGCTTTGTAAGGGGGTGTGGGGTAGAAATCATGTTGAGATATTTTATTTTCATTAAGTAGGGATTAAATGAACTGTAATTAGCTTAAAACACTTGTGGTTATTTTCATTCAACAAATATTTATTGATTATAATTCTATATGTACAACAATTACTCCAGTGATTATAAAGTTAAGTCATTAAGGCTGTCTATGACTTTAAAGAAATCCAAACTGCTAAATCTAGAGTTGTGAATTGGGTGTTACTGTTCACAATTCAGGGCGGTCTGTGCTTCACCAAGGAATTCTTTTAAAATGTCATTTCTAATGCATTTGCTGCTCTTGGAGATCACAGGTATTTTTCAAAGAGATTAGATGAATAGATAGATTTTAACTGAAGGTTTATGGCTTTACTTTTTAAGTGTATTTTAATGTGCACAGAGTTGAAAAGATAAAAATGTACAGATTGTTATTATATGGAGAGGAAAAGTCATCACCCCAGCCTCATCCACTGCACTCCCCTGAGAGGGACCTTTGCTGTTTCTGTTTTGAAGATGAAAATCCTCATTATCCTTCAATTGAACTTCCAAACAGAAAGTGATATTATGAACTCTCCAGGATGGTTTCTTTGTTTACATAATATATTCCTTCCATTTTAAAAGGGCTGATCATTCTGGACTTGAATTTAAAGGTAGGATATGCTGAAAGAAGTGTGTAATATTTCAGGGTTACCCAGATGATTTTTAGAGGAGTCCTACCGCTAGTAAATCCTCACTGGTATCTTGCTTCCTGGGCACACACTGATATTAGAACCCATTTGCCCCCATCCCATCATCAGGATACATCCTTAGGTAAGCAAGAAGTAAGACTTGTGTCTTCAACAGTCAGGTCTGAAAAATGTGAGATGTCTTTCTTTTTCAGTGGGTCCCTAGATTTGGTTTTAGTTTAGTGGGCTTGTCACCTGAGGTACATCCTATGGATAGCAGAAGTGTCAGCCATTCCCACTCTCTGGAGCACTGCTCAGTGACCTCAGGCATACATCAGACTTCCTGCCTTCCTTGCAGTCACGGGGCTCACCTTGCTTCAGCCTGAGGCTGTACAGTCAGCCCCCTCTGCAGGGTCCATTCTGTTCATGTGTGCTTGGATGGGAGGCCAGGCTGAGCCTGTGTTTTCTGGTGTTGAGCTTCTTCTACCAGCCTGAGCCAGACTCTAGACACATTCCAAGGAGGTCAACCCGAGACACTGGTGTTTTCTAGACAGCTGAAAGAAGTAAAAAGCAAAATATAATGAATGAACTTAAAGCTTATTAGGAAATGGCATTAAGAAATTTCCTTCTGGGCCAGAGATTTAGCTCAGCGGTTCCGGCGCCTGCCTCACAAGCACAAGGTCCTGAGTTCAATCCCGGTAACCACATAGAATGCTGGGCATGGTGACTCACGCCCACCAGCAATCAATACCACATACCACAGTGCCAGGCGTGGTGGCTCATGCCTGTAATCCCAGCACTCGGGAGGCAGAGACAGGAGGATTGCTGAGTTCGAGGCTTGCCTGGGCTACATAGTGAGCTCAGGGCCAGCCTAAACTACAAAAGTGAGACCCTCTCTCACAAAAAAAAAGAAAAAAAAAAAAAAGAAATTTCCTTCTAGCCATGTGCCTTTTAGGCTTGTCCAAGATGCTTACAAGTCTGAATTTGATCTTTGACTCACAGTGGAAATGCTCATAAGAGAAGACTGGCTCCAGCTCATCTCACCCCAGATTCGCCTCCAGTTCTAAATATGCTAAACAGAAAAGCAAAAACAAATAGAAAAGGCCAAAGTTAATGGATGGCTCACAGATTCTGAAATCCTTCCACTCCTGAGCATTTTTTTTTTTTTTTTTTTTTTTTTTTTTTTGCATTTCACTGACATAACTAAGAGCCTGACTCAGGAAGATGAGCAAAACGTGGACCTGAAGTGACAGTATGTTGAAAAAGTCAGACAGTCAAAAGACAGCAACTATAACCACAAAACAATCTCAGGGTCAGGAAAGCCACAATTCTGCAGATCTTTTGGCTTAAAAACCAATAGTGACAAGTACCCCACTTCCTCTTTTGTAAGATTCAATTTGTCTCAACAACAAACTTTTTGTGAAGACACTACCTCCACTGTCTTCCATTTACTTCAATAAATTGCTATTCCACACAAACTGAAAAGGTAACTCCTACATGAAAATTCACCTGAAAGAAATATGTATTTCATTAAAGCATAAATGGGCTAGTCCTGTTTGCTAAAAGAATTCTCTATTTTTGCTAACATAGTCCTTTGAAGTCCTACTTGTGTTAATCAGTGAATTAGTAGTGAACATTTTCCAGAGAAACACAAGTAATTGACTGTGTGTGTGTGTGTGATTAAATTAACAGTGAACATCTGGTTCAGGAAGTTGATCGATGCCCAGATTATCAGAATGAGATCCCTCAATATTCTACACACTAAACAATTGTGATGAATTAGATCTACTTTTGTTCATGATCCAATTAGAGATTGGAAATGGAAAAAAATAGGGTTCCTTATGAATATATCACAGTGCATATAATAAAGCAAATGAAATGAAGTCTTCTTCATGTTGTCAACTTTGCCTCTACTGCCTGTCTGTAACATCATCCCTCTCCAGAGGTTAGTGTGGGGACCCAGTGATCACTGTCTGCATCGACAGGAGTGAGCCCGCAGCAGGTGCTCAGGGGTCAGCTGCCTTTTCTCTACTCACACTAGTCCAGTCAGGGGTACACAGTGTCCACACCTACGAACTCCTAGCACAGATGCTTCAGGACTTTGGAGAGCAACCATGGTCTTTGTCACCAACCCTTTGTGCTTGACTCCTGGATACTCAGTTGGAAAGTCAGGGATTATCTTTCTCTTACCAGTGAAGGGTTTTTTTTTTTTTTCTGCAGCAGAACATATCCATGAGTGCAAAGCACAAGAGTTTGCATAATATGGATCACAGAGTGGAATGAGTTTTCATGTACCTCATGAGTCGTTTGTCATGAATGTTTCTGTTAGTCACTTTACTGTCTTGGCATACCCATGTGTTATACAAATTGCATATCACCCCTTCTCAACACCATGCCTAACACTTATTAAAATAAGTTGATTTAATAAACAGTACTTTATGCATGTTGGTGTAATTATATTAATGAATCATTTTTTCTTATGATAGCTCAGCTTTGAGAAGGAAGGAAGGAAACGAAATTCACTTCTCTAAAACCTAGAATGAGATGATAAAGCAAATATGCTGAAGGTAATTACAGTAGCTGGTATTCTTTTCCTTCATACCAGTCAGCCAGGGTGCTACTACTTTTGCTTTAAGTAACTTAGTCCTCAGATAGCTCAGTGAGGTGGGCCTTGTTACTGCTCATGCTGCTGAAAGAACCTGAACTCTGAGAAAGGCTGAATAACCAATTCTGTGCCATATGACTCACTTCCAGAAAATACTGGGGCTGGGAAATTTTCATACTTATATATAACATGACCAGACTTCAGTAGCTGGTTTTGGCTTCTGCTCCCTAAGTCAAACTTCAAGCCAGAAAAGCCAGGACTGAATGCCCTTAGATAGAGTGGCTGGTTTTATACTGTTTTTCCTGTATCCTTTTGTGTTCCCAAAGGCAATATATGCAAATTTTGATTATGAATTTCACCTTCTAACCATAAGTGATATACTATCAGAATTATCTTCACTAAATACCAACTCTTCTATTTTCAGTATAAAAATGTTCAAAAAGAGTGATGGAGGGGTGGAAAATTTCAAAAATGCTCCATGTATGGTTCTTTATGCTTTTCAAATGGTATCTTAACTCTGGGCTTACTAATAGGTTAGACAGTACTAGGAATTTTTTTTTAAATTAATGGAAATCATTGAAGCAATTAAGAATTGATTCTATAGTTCTGTAGAAGAAATAAGCTCTTTCTGATATATAATATTTTAAAGTTGGGCATTAACTAAATTAAAAAATAAATAATTCAGCATCAAAAAATAGCTAATGCTGTAAAATAACTTTCTTCCAGAGAGCAATAAATTACCATGGTTACTATAAAATAAACATTTAAATGAGTCTGAAAAAGATTCTTCCTTACTTTCTTACCTCTTTAATATTCCATTCCCATTCTAGACCCATCACTTTATCCAGTGCATTCACTTTAGTGACTCTATGTTTGTAATTAAAGATAATATTCTCAAGTGTCAGAGGAGCCTCACAGAAAGCACTGCAGGGAAGCCTGAGGGAAACAAGGTTCTTGTATATAATTTTTACATACATAGATCTTTAAATTGCTGGAAATGGTGCAAGTAAAAATCTCATTTTCATCCCCACACTGAATCCAAAGTTAACCTGATGTTTTCTGGTGATATTGTTGTCCACAGTTCATCACCCAAGGAACATGGTTATAGGAATCTTCATTTTTTAACTGCTTTCATATGAGGGAAAATAGTAGAAATTCCACACTGTACATTCTTAAGTAAAAAGAGCAACAGATTTATTCTGTATTCTATTGCTTGAAAGGGAGCTGATCTTGAGGAGCAACTTTCTAAAACTGAAGAAACTTCCTTGAGATAGGGAGCTTTCTTTATAAAGGCATACATCAATCTTGGTCTTGTGAAGGAATTAAATAATCGTCAATTTTTGCTTTCCCAGTGATATCAGTTGGAATTTCTAAGGCAAATAGAGTGGTGAACAGATACAACATATATTTAAGTTTTTTTTTTTTTTTTTTTTTTTTTTTTTTGAGACAGGGTCTCGCTTTGTAGTTCAGGCTGGCCCTGAGCTCACTATGTAGCCCAGGCAAGCCGCCGCGAACTCAGCAATCCTCTTGTCTCTGCCTCCCGAGTGCTGGGATGACAGGCGTGAGCCACCACGCCCGGCATTGTGGTATGCAGCATTGATTGCTGGTGGGCGTGAGTCTCCACGTCCAGCATTCTATGTGGTTTCTGGGTATCGAACTCAGGACCTTGCGCTTGCGAGACAGGTGCCGGAACCACTGAGCTAATCCTCCGGCCCATATTTAAGTTTTTGAAAATGAAAGAGGTCTACAAGAATATTTTGAGCATTTGCCTGAAAATTGCTCTATAGAATCAATCATAGATAAGTACTCCTTTTTTTTTTTTTTTTTTTTTTTGAGACAGAGTCTTGCTTTGTAGCTCTGGCTGGCCCTGAGCTCACTATGTAGCCCAGGCAAGCCTTGAACTCAGCAATCCTCCTGTCTCTGCCTCCTGAGTGCTGGGATTACAGGCATGAGCCACCACGCCCAGCAGATAAGTACTTTTTAAATTGTAAAATTTTCATTAACAACAATTAGGTCGGTAGAAAAAACTAGTTCATGGCATTTATCATATATTTGAAATTAAATGAAGGACTGGGATTTAGCTCAGAGATCCCAGCATCTGCCTGGCAAGTGCAAGGTCCTGAGTTCGATCTCTGGTACCACATATCACAATGCTGGCTCACGTCTATAATCCCAGCCCTCAGGAGGCAAAGACAGAGGCAGAAGGAGTGCCATGAATTCGAGGCTTGCCTGGACAACATAGTGGGTTCAGGGCCAACCTGAACTACAAACCGGACCCTATCTTAATGAATGAGTGAATGAATGAATGAATAAATGATTTTTAAAATTTATGACTCTTATTTATGTTTATCTGAACTAATTTCAATCTTCCTTCTATTGGAAGAGTGATTCAGATAAAACAGTGAACTAGTAGCACAGATTGTGAGTTTTTCTTTAACTTCTGGAGTCATGTATTTTATATTTATCATAATTTTTAAAGTTAAAAGTTATGACTACTTTTATATAAGTTTGTTATTCTAGGTCTATTGCTTTCATATTAAGGAAGTTGCCCAGATAATCAAATTACTAAATTATTCTAGACTTTGTTTAGGTGAAAATATGTTTACGTGAAAATGACACTAAAGTAATACAATGTCACCTGTTTTCTAACAGAAAACCTTGTTTGATAAGGTCACTTACTTACCTTGGAAAATGAATGGCCCATATCAAATGCATATATGTGAAGATCTATTGATACAATTATTAACTCAGTGAAGAAAGACCATCTATAGACTTTCTATGGATGAAAAAATTTTTTTTTGTTCAAGCACAGTGGAGTCGGAAATGCTCCCATGAGAAATGCTACAGTTACTTTTTCTTTGAAAGGAGAGTAGAAACTCATCCAAAAGAAACATTAAAGGTAGGTTTAAGCAGGTGAAAGTGTTTATCATCTCTTAAAAATCTAATGTAAAAATCCAGAATAAAATTTTGTATTTGTCATATTTTTCCCATCCTGAGTTTTGGATGTTAATATATTTTTTTTCCAAAGTAAGGCCTTACATTCCAAAGTTAGGTTACATTATGTGTAGAACTTACCATGGAACTTGTAGAACAGATCATTCTATTTGTTAAGTATGATTTCTCAAAGCTTTAGTTATTGCAGATTTCTCACAATGAAACATTATTCTAAGTTATTTTTCTTCCTCAGTTATCATTGCTAAACAGTTCTGCAGTGAGTTGATTCTTTGTAAACTACTTTAGAGAAGTTGTGCGATTATTTCCTAGTCTAATGTTTTTCACTGAGATCATTGCATATAGACCTAATCAAAATTTTTCTTAGCTAAAAACTGGACTCTTGAAGAAGCTACATAAATTGCACTTAGTCTTTTACAACTTTAATTTTTCTAATTTTTCTGAAGGACCCGAATGCTTTACTTGATGCCATAGTAAGAAATGAGAAATTTTCACATATACAAATATGTATCTCTATTCATCTTAGTATGGCTTCTTTTTCCTTTGGTAGAGAAGGAATACTGAAAATACTGCAAATCCTTATGATACTTCATTCACCACTATGTCTGAAAGATGTATCTACAATTTTGAAGTAGTAAATTAATCTCTAATCTACTATGGCCCTGGGTCATTCAATTCTTCTTTGTTGAAAAGTTTGATGAGTGTTTTATTCTAAAATCACTTCTGTCTTTCTTAGTCATATTTTCATTTTAGTTTCCCATTCAAGGAATGGAATAAAAATTATGACCCGTCATTTTAGATGCATAATCCAATCATCCTAGAAATCAAAACTTTATTATTCAAGTCCATTTTTCTCTTCTAGCCTCTTTATTTTATAGTTGAGATTGAGAAAAATTATCTAAAATTTATTTTGAGTACCTTAACCTAACCAAGTAGCAGTACCTACTGAAATTTTTGCTGTACAATGAAACTTACTTCTGAACAAAGGAACTGTGAGAAGCAGACAGTGAAATTTTCATATTGCATATTTTTGGGTCACTGCTCCCTCAAATCGAATGCAAGTGCCCCACCACTACTTTCACTGTGTTTCAGAGTAATGTAGCAAGAAAAGTGAACTGTGAAATTTTAAATCAAACAGTGAGACAAGCTCCCATTCTTTTGTTTGGTAACTTGTGGATGTAGTTTACAAGGAAGGAGTCTAACTCTGTAGAGTTAGTTTTTTTTTTCAGTGTTCTTTAAGTTTATCGTTACTGTTTCTCTGTGGTTTAAAATCAATATATTAGATTTTACTCATTTTGCTGTTTCTTTGCATTTGTTTCAACCAACTGCAATAACTTCAGAGAATAAGTTATTCAGTATTTTTCTCTTGCTGAAAATATTAAGTTTAGAGTTTCCTTATTCTAGGGCAAAGTCATATTTATCTTAGTTATATCTAAGTTTGCACTGCCATCTGGCATCTCTGATGAGTGTTTTATTTTCCATTAAACATTTCCAAAAATCTTTCTCAGTAACCTTAACTCTGTCTTCCCTTCTTGGTGGTGACAAGCAACTTCCTCTGCTGAAGTTGTTAAACATCGTCAGTGTGAACTTGCTCACCGTTTCCCCTCTATTGGCTGTGAAATGTCTACCTCCATCTCCTCCTTCTTTCCCTGTCCTTTCTCCTAGTCATCTCCTGTTATCATTTCTTGTAAATTTTCTCTTTCTCTTCATACCTACACATAATCTGAAAGTTTAACGTGTGCTAGGAAACATTTCAGTGAATGCTACTGGAGCCTAAGATTGTTTTTGTTTTTCTGTTTTGTTTTTCATTCATTTGAAATCTTTCATCATAGTGTTATTTGACTTCTATCAAAGCATTCTAATCAATCATTCTGAGGAGTCAAATTCTTATCTTTATTTGTTCTGAATTTGTTCTCTTAAATGTCAGAGATGGCTTCATAATCATCACAGGACCTCTGCTACCTTCTCATCCATCATCCCAAGGTGTTCAAACTTGACTGTCTTTTGCTGCTGCTCAAATCCTTAACTGCTGTGTATTTCTGTTACTCTGTAATTCAGCACCCTTTAGACAAGGTAGAGACGACTTTAACAGACAACACCAAATCTCACTGCTTTAACAGAATAGAGGTTTCCCATCCCTCCTGTTACGTAGGTTAGCAGGACTGTGCTCCCTGTCTCCACACAGGCATCCAAGGTGACAGAATCCACCTTCCTTCATCCGTGGCACCTGAGATAGGTGACATTTTGATTGTTGCCTCTGACACTGGAGCTGAACTACTAGATTTTAATAGTAGAAATGAGGAAAATATTGTCAGTTCTCTCTATTGTTTTCCTCAATAAGTTAATGGGCCTGCTTTCCTGTAAGAATATTGAAGTGTGTGAGGAAGCAGGGGGAACTTGGGTGCATCCCTCCCTCTCCACCCTGGCCTTATTCAGTGTGTCTGGAGCCTCCCTTTGGTCTTTATGTGGGCCTGTCCTGAGATTGTGCCCTTGGCTCATTCAGAATCTCAGAATGTCAACAACCATTTATCTGTGTGGCATTGGCCTCCATATCTTTATATCCAACTTGTCTTTTCAGAGTCTTTGCAACTTTATCATTTATTGTTGGACATGTGTTTCTGTTTCCATTTTCAGTAAATTTGTACCTACTGAAATAATTATTCATGGAAAACTGACTTTAAATACAAAATGAATACTTGAACTTTGCTTCATCCTTTTCTCTTTTTATTGTCCACTTCCCTTTTGCATTTCTTTTGCCCAAACTGATTCATGGTTTTATCATTCTGTTGGCCTCCTACATAATCCCACAGCCTCTTTGATTGCTGAAAATATCGCCTACTAGTTGTGTGCTTTGAAGCAGCACCATTTCAGTCATCTTAATCTACATCTAGAATCCCTAATTATCTCACTTTGAGAGGAAAAAGTTATTTTAAGCTATGTATGTATAAAAGAGTTATGTTTAAATGTCAGTAGGTTTTGTAGTTCCTTATGGACTGTACTTATTCTCTATACTCAGGTATATTTTTCTACATTAATTGCTTGGTTAATCAAAATTTTGTGCTATCAATCTAGCCAAAAACTTGTGATGTTCCAAGTTGGAATTATGAAGCATGACCCATGAACCACAAAACAAAAACAAAATTTAAAATTTAAAAATTTAAGAAAAGTAGAGTTAATTTTAGTGAAATTTGTCAAATATTTTTACATAATCTAAATATGTCTGTATTATTGATATAAATATGTGAATCTAGATTTTTTTTTAAGAAAGTGAGTAGTATACACTTGGATAGGTCTTCAGAAAAAATGAATAAAACACAATCAGACCTCAAGAACTTTATTCTCCCAATGACCATAAGGAGGCAGACCAGGAATACTGTGCAGTTAACAAAGACTAAGCCTGAAGCCTGGTTTGCTTCAAGTTCTAGAAGGGGTTGTCAAAAATACCCTGAGTGAGGGACATGTAATGGGAATTTCAATGATTAAGGTACTAGTCTTAATAATATATGCATAATAAGACAACCTAAGTCAACATTTGTTAAGAAGCTCAAGAAATCTAGTTAAGCTGTAGTATAAACTGGATGCTTACATTATGTAAATATTTGAGATTATCTAAGTGTAAGAAAGACATTTTAAAATTCACTCATACCCATAGCAAACAATACAGTTTTTCCTCAAATTAGTCATTAGTTGAGGACTTTAAGATTACAAATAACATAAATCAGATATGTTTTAAAAAGATGTACATCCATAGGTTGTCTTATGGAGAAGAGTTTGGAGGGTGGAAAGATTTTATTTATTACTTTGGTTGTTATGCTGAAAAGTGATGATGGTTGTGTGGATAGATGAATGGATGGAGAGACAGACAAGCACAGAGATGGAAACATTCTTCACTATTGTAAGTTGACGGCAAATATCTTGTCCTCCACTGCCATTTAGATTAAACCTGTGTGCATAGGAGCTATTCCTTTTTTGGAATGTACTGAGGAGCTCTTTGTTCCACAGAAGCACCATGTGACCCTGCTAGTCTCTAATAAATTCAAGGATACTTCTTTTTTCTTGTAGATTTGTATGTTACTATAAAATAGCTATTTACAAATAACATTTAGCTGTTATGTGACTGGGAAATTTAATACTGTATTAAAGAATGAGATATAAAGACAAGGAAACAGAATATTGTTTTGTAATGATAAAGAGAACAATTTAAGAAGTAGACATTCAAGGCTTCTAAAATTATCTATCAGTATATTTTGATATGATAGTTCTAGAAGAGATTAGGGAAAAGGGCCATATAGATCTGCTTTTGCTTAGGTATTTGTCACAGATGGATTGGCTTCAAACAAACAAATGGTGCATCCTGTAGTTCTGGAGATTAAACTCAAAGTGCCAAAAAAGGCCACATTCCTTCAAGGAGACTATCTACCACACTTGCCTTTAATACATTTTGAAAATCGTGCATATTCTCCAACTTTTGGTCATCTTTCATCTTCAAAGGCAGCCAGACATTTGGACTTCTGCTTTATGTGGCGTCTTCTGTGATTCTCTTCTCCTTCCTCTTTTACCAGGAGATTGGTCATTGTATGGGGCCCAAACAACCCATGATTCTTTCCTGGTATCAAGGCCCTTGACTTAATCACATTTGCAAAGTTCCTAACCCTGTGCAAGGTGACCATTGGAATATTCTGTCCATTAGGACACAGGCATCTTTGGAGATATATCATTGAGCCTACTATGGACCATGGAGGGAAAACAAAATATAGAGTGTTTCTACATTCCAGACTTTATGTTCTCCTTGGAATCAGTCAAATGCAGGACAGATATGAATGCATGTTGTTGGGAGGGGGAGGTGAAGAGAGGAAGAGAGGGAGAAAAAACTGGAGGGAGAGAAGGAGGATGGGTAGAAATACTCATTCTTGGGGCACAGTCAAAAGCTCAGTCATTATTTTTATACCAAAATATATCTATCTTGTAAATTCAAATTAGGTATATCACATACTTTTATCAGGCTGATCTTTTAAAAATGTTTTAAATTGCATTTTCATATCATTATATGTTGAGTTATAATCATCTTCTAAATTCAGAAAAGGTGAACTAAATTCCTCTAAAAGTTCTATTTCTTTATCACTTCCTTGAGCACTACACCTTGCTTCATATCCATAGCAGATAACTGCTTCTCAAGGGTAAAAACAAGAATGAAATTAGGAGGAAGAACATAGAGAAACTAACCACTTTTCAAGTTCTGCTCCAGACATCCCAGCTTGAACCAGGTCTGAATCTGGGCTAAAATTAGTTTAAAACTAACTTAAGTTTGCAATATTCATTAAAATTTTGGACTTGATGATCTTTGTAAATGGAAATGATGGCTCTGACTGTTCATCATGATTGACAACCTGATTAACTGGAAATCAACTTCAGAAAAGATACAGAGCTGGGCCAGTTGCGGGGCTATCAGGTTCCTGTCCCCTCCTCTCCAGGGCTTTTCCCTGGCTCTCTGCTTCCTGGATGTCAGGAGTCGGTCCAGCAGCCTACCTCCACCGCACCTGTGTGTCTTGGTATTTCTGCCTTGAGTCAGCCGACCATGATCTGAATCCCTGAAGCCACCAACCAACACACCCGCCCTGCACTGAGCAGCGCATCTCCTCCCAGCAAGGAAGGCTTAGTGCTCTAGTGACCCAGTGACTGCCACCTGCGGGAGAGCAGAATATGTGTGGAACAGGTTAGATGTTTCATCTGGGTAGACAGGAATTCTTTCCCTCTAAATCAAACCGAGGGCAATGAGTTGGAAACAGAACATCAAAGTAGTAATTTGATTATATTGTGGCATTTAAAATGAGTATTCATTATACTCTGCTACTGCGCTACATTAAGAAAGGAGGGTTGGTCCCAAGGACAAGCAAAATATATAGACTATACCTTAAAATTTTGATTCACTATCTACTAACACAGAGTGGGCACAGAACCAAATGCCAATCAAGCTCTTGGAGTTTAACAGCTCAGTAGCCAGTTTCCGTGATGAAGAGAGCTGATTCAACAACTTCCTATTACTTTGCAGAAAATCCAAAAACAGGCGTGATGTTATGTAATTAAAGAAAAGCGCCTTCAAAAGACAACACATAAACACAATTACAAACACTTGTGAGTATGGAACAGAAAGAACAACACATGCTGGCCATTCACTGTAAGCCTGGCTGCTTGTGGTATGTACCCTCTTCTCTTTTTGACTACACTTGGGTTAAAAGCAACTGCCACTCAGTTAATAGAGGAAAATATTGTTGTAAAAACAATTTTGTAAAGTCAGTTTATTACGGAAGTTTCTCTCTACTTAGATATTTCAATTTGTTGAGTTTGAGATTTATTTGACTTTCTGTATTATTGCTTTAGCAATAAAATGAACAATAATTAGCTAAAAATAACTATATAAAGCAATAGAAGTATATTCAGACTTCATATGAGAAATGTAACTATGTAAGTATGCATACCAATAAACATGGCTCTAAAATATGTGTGTATATACTAGTGAATAATAATTTTATTTGTTTTTTTGTGTGTAATAAGATGTGACACATCATTTTGCCTTGTTAAAAATGCAGCTAGTAAAATCTTCATTTTAAAAGCTTTTCAGTTACACTCTCATTAGCAGAAAAGTTACATCATTAGCATATTTACAGAGCTAGGCTGATTTTACTATCTTCCAAATGTCAGTAGCTCTGAACACAAATGCTCTCTCCCCACATTTTATAGACCAAGGTCACAGTTGTAGCATAGGATTGTGTATATGGCCAAGTTTCTTGTAAAATAGCAAGATGGCAATATTCATGGAAATTTAGACTTTTTTGAAGTTAGCTCTTTAATTTTGAAGGTTACACTCATAAATACCATGGTACTTTCTTTTTTTAGGCTTCTGAGTCTTTTCGAGCATAATTGAATTGGAAGGAGAAGAATTAAATACCAATTATGTCATATAATTTATCATATTACCTGGACTAGTATTTCTAACTTACAAATAAAACATTCATAAATATGGTAAGCTTCTTTCATGGATCTACTAGGATTCTTTGAAAGGAAGAATTGGTTGAAAACTGTTGAGAAACCTAAGTGTATCTTTAGTTTTCTTCAGAGTGACATGTTTCTTTAGTTAATTTCTCTGGTGACTAAATGCTGCTTACTAATTTGTGGAGTTAGTACATTGATTTAGGTGTGTGAAATCTACATCAGAATGGATGGGCAGATGAATAGACAGATTAAAACATGTAAAGATCTAACATGGATTTAAAAGAACAATATTGTTAATTCTCAATAAATAGGTTCATGGGAAACCAAAAAGAAACATCACTGTAAAAACCACAGCCATCCTTGATTCCTAGCATTCCTCTTACCTGACCTCTGTACTGGTCAATTTCTTTGACCACATGGTTATAGATTCACCAGATCTCTGCTAATGTTTTAAACCTGAACTTTGCTATTTCTTGAATGACTTGAGATCTGAGAATGTAGTTCAATGTAAGAGTGCTTGCCTGACAGATATAAGGACTTTGTTTGGTTTTCACTACTAAGAAAGAAGGGAAGAAAAGATAGAAGAAGGAGCTAAGGAAGGGAGAAAGGAAGGATGGAAGGAAGGAAGGAAGGAAGGAAGGAAGGAAGGAAGGAAGGAAGGAAGGAAGGAAGGAAGGAAGGAAGGAAGGAAAGAAGCAATGAAGGAAAGAAAAAGGAAAAAGAAAGGGAATGGAGGATAATTGAAAGAGAAGGCAGGCGAAGGGAAGAAGGAAATACAAATGGACCAGTCTAAGCAAATACCTGGATGTCATTCTTCCTTCTGGATAAAGAACATAGTTTTATGCTTGAAGGTTCTTCACTTTAAAATAATCTACAATTTTCTCTTTAAAAATAAGTCTTAAGGGAAAATAAAGTTCTGTGAAAGGCTGATGAAATCAGTCTTCATAACTTTATTTTATGTTGGGTCAATCTGAACTGAGGTGCAGATATAGAGACCACACATTTTAGATTTTTACCTGCCACACTGGGTTTGATACAGTGATTGAGTACAAATTTAACAGTTAGCAGTAATGTTAAGAACAGTTCTTTACTTCCTAAAGACCAATGTTTGTAGAAATGTCAAGAGAATCTTTGCAAGTAGCCCTTTTTCTGCCAGAGAATTCTTTAATATAGGTTAAGTAATAGGGTTTCATTTTGATGAAGGTTGGAATGATGTACCATGTTTGATTTTGTTGAAAAGCTACTTGAATACCCTGCATTGAATTTTTGTTTTTTAAACGGTTTTACAGCAGAGATAGAAAAGCCAAGTCAAGTCCATAAGGGTAAGCACAATTGTGGACTAAATTGTAGAACTTAAAATTCAGAGAACCCCTGTCTACAAGGAGACAGAGCCCACATGAGGCAGGAGTTATGTTTAGAAGAACAGAGTCCTGATCTCTTTGGATTGAGGTCATTATAAGAGGACAGATGCTGGACCTTTCTCTGTTTCCTTGTGCAAACTGAGGAGAGGTCATGAGAAAGTGGCTCTGAGATCACCCTTCCCAGAACTCTAACTTGCCAGCATCTCGACCAGATCCCTACAGAGGCCAAAACTATCACAAAGTCACCTCCTCTGTGCCACTATGTATGGCAACCCAGACTGATTGATAGAAAAAAAAAAAAAAGAATAAGGACCTAACTGCAAAAGCTTGTTCTGTTTTTCTTAGCTCTTTTTTTATCTCTAGATGAAGTTGTAGAGCATAGGAAATAGTCACTAAATGGTGAGGAATTGACACATAGTTCAGATCTGTGTGGTATATGTTAAAAACTGTGCCAAAATATTCCCAGAAATAGGAAAAAGCTCCAGTGAATCATACAAGAAAATAATGTAACTATAATGGTTTGTTAAAACATCTTGGTTCTGTAAGATCCCCCAAATTTTGAAGGCTGTAATGTATTGAATAATTTTGTGGTTAACAAGGTCTTCTGCTAAGTCCTTTTATGAGCTGAGATTTAATGGATTGACAGCATGTTATTATTGCAATAGTAAAAAACAACATGATATCAAAGTCAAATAAAATTGATTTTAAGTTAAACAAAGATATCCATGTATGTGACTTCCTCAACTCTAGCCAGTATAGAAAGCTTGTTTTATATTTCTAAAACTTTCTCTCTAGATGTTTTAAAATTAAGTATTGATTTGGTTTTAGTTCCACTTGTAGGCTGTTGGTCATCATTACAGTTTCAAGTCTGCCTTTTTTTCCTCAGAGGTAGAGAAGCAATTAGGTAGAACTTGCAAGATGCTTTTACAAAATTGTTTCAGTCCTTAGAAGAAAATTAAATTACTTTATTTTTAGCATTATAGTATTTAAATTTCAATCCTCTATGTTGGTAATGCCAAGATTTCTGTTTTTGTTTTATTTATATTTCAGTTTTCATCCAAAGATTAAATATAAGAATATTTTCCCATAAAATCCAGTGCTAGAGCACCATCATTACATAAAGAGGTTTAAGAATTTCTTTACTTAAGTTATATCAACTAAAAGAGCATTATATAATGTTTTCAGAAGATGATAGTAAATTTAGATAGATCATATTTAAAAACAACAACTAAGCTTTATAGAATAGTCAGATGCTATCTATATAGGGAAAAGAAATTATTGAAGAACTGAAAGTTATGTTCATGATAAGTTGAATCCTTGAAAAATAGGCTAAATATAAAATTGATGAGGAGAAAAGATTTCACCAAGGTTATTTACACAAACAAATGTGAATGAAATATCATTTGCTCCATAGCACAGAAAGAGAAAATTCATTAATATAAAGACTACCTCTTTCTACTGTGAGCTCATGTAATTAAGTCAGAAAATTAACAGGCTAAGTACTAGACTAATATTTGTCTTTTTACATTTTCCATGTAAAAATATAGACTTTTATGAATAATAAAATAGTACTTTTATGAATAATACACAAGACGAATTCTTAATTTCACCCATATTTAGCAAATAAAGTAAACTGAAATGTATACAATGTCCTGTTCTTGTCTAAAAAAACCAAGATTCTTTGAAATAAAACCATTCCTAGGTCTGACTAATGAATTTCAAGATGTATTATAATGAGAAATAAAGAATTGGAGAAAAACTATAAAAGTTTATTATTCAAAACAGTTCTGTCTAAACTCTTGAAAAGTATTCTATGAAAATTTAATATGTAAAATTTTAAATAAAATTAAAGACACGCAATAATTGCAAGGTTTCTAGTTCATAATAAAAATAATAAAGACATGGGCCAGAGGGTTAGCTCAGTGGTTCCGGCGTCTGCCTCGCAAGCACGGTCCTGAGTGCGATCTCCGGTAACCACATACAATGCTGGGCGTGGAGACTCATGCCTACCAGCAATCAATGCCACATGCCACAGTGCCGGGCATGGTGGCTCATGCCTGTAATCCCAGCACTTGGGAGGCAGAGGCAGGAGGATTGCTGAGTTCAAGGCTTGCCTGGACTACATGGTGAGCTCAGAGCCAGCCTGAACTACAAAGCGAGACCCTGTCTCAAAAGGAAAAAAAAAAAAAAAAGACAGATCATGTAATTAAAATTAACATATTGAATTATATAAAGGTGAAAGATGTGAAAATAATTGTAAGATTTGAAGTTAGTTTGCACTGCTTCTTATATCAAAAACAAATGTATTTTTTAAACTTAAGATTTGCTCTCATTTTACTTAGCTTTACTTTTTTAAGTTTTTGAGAGAAAATGCCACTCCATCCTCAGAAACTGAATTTTAATATTTCCATGATTTGGGGGATAATTTTGTAGCCCTCAAAGAAAAGGCCTACATGTTAAGTCAGTACAGAATCGAACAGAGATTTCCTGTGACTTAAATTTGCTTGTTATGAGACATAATCAGATTAAAACTTCTGATACAACTCTCTGGGTTTCAACTTAGCTGTTATTATTATACCTTCATGACTAGACTGCCCATTAGAAAACTTCTTCATTAAGTAAAGCTAAGGGATAGACTTAGTTCCCATGTCCTTAGTACATCTCAGTTGGATGTGTTTAAGGTAGGAATCCCTATGTAAGTAACAGGTTGGGGTTGCACAGAGTGAGGACATAATTTTGGATCAGTGAACAGAGAGTGGCAGCTCTTGATTTGATCTATGAAAAGCAGTCTGTATTATCTCCAAGAGAAAATGTATTTCCTAGACCAGCACTTAGAATGTTTTCTAAACTAGACTCCTTATTTAACAAAAAGTCAGGGAAACAGGCATGGGCCCTGTATCCTTATCCTTACACATGGGACCAGGATTGGACGATTGGCAATAGTACTGTATCCCATGAGCAGCAGGAATTGTGTTTTGCAGTCTTCAGGCCCCCCCTTTTAATTATAGCTCAGCCTAAATTGGAAACACAAACCAGTCTGGCCTGGAATGTCCAAGTTTGCACATGTTTGCTACATGTTGGCTACATGTTCGTGGTCCTGCATAGATTGACAGATACATGGAGAGAAAATTTCCAATTTGTGTGTGTGTGTGTGTGTTGTTCTGTTTTTGCTTTTGTGTTTTTGTTGCTATCACAATTTAAATTATTCCACCATTTTCAAGACAGAGCCTGTAAAACAATACATAAAACTCTGGAGGTCACATCTGACCATTTGACCCTACACCACACACAAATACTAAAATCATTATGATCAAGTTTTAACAGAAATGATTGATAAGTAGAAAAAAAGAACTGTTCCCATTTCCAATATATATTCTCTTCAAGAGGAGATATGGCCTATAAGAAAAGAAAAACTGCTACATTGTTAGATCCTTTAGTCATTTTCAAAATTATTTCAATGATCCTAGAGCTCTCTGGAAATACATGGAGAGATGTGACTTTCACGTGAGTGAGACCGACACGGGTGGAGTCTTGTTCTGTCCAGAGTCTCCCAAGACATTGTCTCGGTATCATTCTCGGATTCTCCTGCTGGTCTCTGAACCTCAGCATGTACTATCTTTCCCTTTCCATGAGCTTTTGATATTGGATACCTAGGGGGTGAAAAATAGTATAAAATGTACATCAGTGGTTGAAAATTTTAATTGGTTAACATTTTGAAAACTTCAGGACCACCTTCCCTCCTTTGATATTAACTGTTTAAAGATCTAGTGCACAGAAGGTCAAATGATGGGTTTGTATAGAAATGTTCATAGCATTGCACAGAATGGGCAAATAGTGGATTAAAATGGGGTGGGGACATCACACCCTGTTCAAAAGAGGCCTTAGAGGTCTGTGGCATTAAGTTTAACCTGCCAGAATGAGCAAGCTTAGTGGTTTTCCTTGGCTAATCTGTATTATCCAATGATTGGTACACTTCCTTCGTAAGGCTGTCATTGAAACTCTTATGGCAGCTGTGTTATAGCTTCCTTCTTTATTGCCCAGTTACTCTCCACAACAGTCTTGAGAGAGGTAGTCACTGTTACAGTTCTTGCCCTTTTGAGATAGTGTGAGTTTAATGTATTTCCAAGAATGCGTTAGTTTCTGTTGGTGCTGGTCATAGGGTTAAAATCTGGCCTCTAGAGCCTTTACTTTTGCCATTATGCAAGACTACTTCTCAAAAATCAGCATAACTTTGAGAGAAAATAAAAGTGAAAGCAACCAGAAAATTCAGTATGAAAGATTAAAATATTTACATAGTTAAATTGATTTAAAAAAACTGTATAAGAAAATATAAATTTCCATGTTATGCATGCATTGTTCTAAAATATGTTAAACTAAAAAAATGTATAAAAGTCAGAAAGACTATTCAATGACTTCATGATTTTAACTTTTATATTTTAATATAGAATTTTATATTAGGCTGTATTTGTCTTCTACTCCATGTAAAGTGAAAATAAAAGAAACTTGAAAATGCGAGAAATATCACATTTAACTGATACATACTATAAATTCAAGCAATTTTTATTGAAGTTTTCAGGTAAAAAATTATTAAAAGTTATGATTGGCTTCATTATTTTATCTAGCCAGATTTTTGTTGGCAAATTCATAACTGAAAGAATGAAATAAATGTGACATTTGCCTCTTTATTAAGATCATTTAAAGTGAAATGAAGATAAGGTTCACCTTGAAACATCAAACGTCACTTCTAGTTATTTTGTGTATTTTCAACCTTAATTGGAAAATTGATCATTTAAGGCTTGTATCTGAAGTGCAAAGAAATGCATCCACAGAGAGAAGAAAATTCCTGCAAAGTGCATCTGAGGCTTTGTAAAAGTTTTAGAGAAATGCTGAGTCGTACTTTTAAAAATCACATACTTTGGATCAAAGCTTAAAGAAAAGGAGATTTCTAATCTATTATTTTGATTAATAAAAGGGAATATGAGAGTTTTGGAAGCCCATTTAGAGGTAGAAGAAAAAATTACAAAGGAAAAATTTCTGTGGCTAATTTGGAGAGCAAAAGAGTAATTAACCTTCATTAAAAATAAAGCATTATAGACATTCCTAAGACTGGCCTGGGTTAGGTTTTTACCTATCAGGACAATACTTTTGGAGCTTGTAGATTTAAAATTACATAGTTTATGAAATACTTGTATATCAAATAAAAAAACTAATAATGACATGTGTAGTAAGTTTCTTTTTTATTCTGACTCTAAAATAACTACCATGTAGGGCCACAGTAGTCACTTGGTTAAAAAATGCTTTTAACATTTTTGTCTAATTCTAACAGTAAAAGAACTGTACTCTTAAAAATTAGTGTATTTTTACTCCCAGAAAAAATATTGATGGAATTTTTTGAGAAGTAAGGTATATATGATTACCATCTCAAAATAGTAAGAAGCAAAAAATAGAATTTCTTATAGATCTTTGACATAGTATTTATGAGTGTAAAAATAAAAAAGATTATAGATATATTTGAAATATGTTTTAATGAAAAAATCATCACTAGTCTAAATATGCATTCTAAAATTAAAATCTCAGTGGGTAGAGTTTTGTATAGATAATATAAAAGTCTAAGCCACAGATTTAGTTTAAGTGGTACTGTACCTACCTTGGAAGCACAAGGGCCTGAGTTCAATCCGCAGTACCACCAAAAGAAAAAAAAAATCCAAGCTTGAAAAATGTAACAGCAGTTTAGGTAATTATACTTTTTATGCTTTAGGGTTTTATCTTTCAAACACCTGCACTTACAGAATAATTTGTATATACTATGGATGTCGGGAGATAGTAGAAATGCCTATATCAAAAATGACATCTTGCAGATAACTTGTATGACACTCTATGTATTTTGGGGGACTTTGATGTCAGAGCTATTAATCTTTGTGAATTGTGATACTTCCAAAGCATATATATTTGATGTCTTGCTTATTTTATTAATGTTTTCATCTTGTACTGTAATTATAAACACTTATAGTTCCAGCTAATATTAATACTCCTAAAATTAGCTTCCTTTAAATACTTGTTCCTTCCAAAGTTAGAATTGGTTAGATAATGATTCCTATGGAGGTATTGCAATGGAATAATTGAGCTCTATTTTTTGTCTGGCTTAAGTTATTTTAAAATATTTCAGTATACTAAGAAGAAAAATGTACTTATAGTTCCCTTTAGAAATAGTCCATTATATTTTTTTAATGTAAAGCTACTGAGGACCTTAACTTGAATGAAATGAATTTGAATGACTGTTGATTTATTCATGGGAACTAACTTCAGGTGAAAAACGAGGAAGAAAATCTTGGGAGAGAAGTACAAAATCCCATGAATATTAAGATAGAAAAGTTCATTATTCATTGCAATAGCTTGAACTCAACTAGAGTCTATGTTGACATCTGTGTGAAGACATAGAGAGAAGGGTCTTTGTTTCGGTATGACAAGAAAAATAAGAAAGAGAAGTAGAGTGAGTAAACGATCGATTGTGTGCATGTGTGGTGTGTGTGTGTGTGTGTTTGCGTGTACATGTGCTAAAACAGGCAGATGAGTCAATAGATGGAAGGCATGCTAGACACTTGATTGGAGGTGAACGATCCAGCTACAGCAAAGCCCAGAGTGTCTTCAGGCACGATCTTGGCTCCTATTCCAGGCCTTTGAGTTATCTGAGTCTGGAGAGTAGCTCAGAGATTCCATGCCAATGCTAAATAAATACATTTGTGT
The DNA here is from genome assembly GCA_004025085.1 of Thryonomys swinderianus. Classification (NCBI taxonomy): domain Eukaryota; kingdom Metazoa; phylum Chordata; class Mammalia; order Rodentia; family Thryonomyidae; genus Thryonomys; species Thryonomys swinderianus. The sequence continues at coordinate 23,720 of PVIC010002809.1, forward strand.
TTCTAAGAAATATGGGTTATTAAAATTAAATTCAGAATCTATTATATTAATGTTGAAAATAGGATTAGAAACTGGCCCAAATCTTTCAGAACTGTAATAGGGAATTGTTTTCTCAGGAGGAGTTTCACAAATGGTATTCTATCAGTATAAATGTGGAGCTGGGCAATAAATATCACTGAGAAATCTGGATCTCAATTACATCTGGCTTTTACTCAAATCTAATGGCATTTCTTTCCCTCATACTTCTGCAACAGCATGATGTCTGTTCCTCTTTTCTTAACATTCATATCCCTGATAAACAACCACTGGCCACAGTAATTGTGATGTCACCCTCATAAATTGTGTCTGGGCTTCCGTTTGTCTAGGAGAGGCTCCCAACATGCCTTTACAGGGGAGATTGAGCTACATAATCAGTGCAGCCATTGCTGATTCATGTTATGAAAACTTGCAGTGGATCAAAGTTACTGTGCTCATTAAGGACTGTACTGGGAGAGAACGCGCTGGAGCCTCGTGCACAAGTTTCCGCCTCTCCTGGCTGTGTTTTCCCTCTTCCAGAGGCTGCTGCCTATTCATCCCTGAGACCTTTGACTCTCTCTCAGTTTCCTGTCATCCCTGTATTAACTGTCATGTGAGTTTCTGACATAACTCTCCGGGACCAGTTCTCATAGAGATTTCCATAATTTGTATTTGTTGGTTTATTTGTGAGATTTTTTTTTTTTTTGGTTCGTTTTGTTTTTGCTTTTTGAGACAGGGTCTCGCCTTGTAGTTCAGGCTGGCCCTGAGCTCACTGTGGTGCCCAGGCAAGCCACCGCGAACTCAGCAATCCTCCTATCTCTGCCTCCCGAGTGCTGAGATTACAGGCGTGAGCCACCATGTCCAGCATTGTGGTATGCGGTGTTGATTGTTGGTGGGCGCGTCTTGACGCCCAGCATTATATGTGGTTACAGGGGATTGAACTCAGGACCTTACACTTGCGAGGCAGGCGCCGGAACCACTGAGCTAACCCTCCGGCCCAGTTTTTTTTTTTTTTTTTTTAAGTTCATTTCCTCCTTTTGTGAACAACAGATTCTCAGGTTTCCTGACACACTATTTTAAATTACACAGACACTGCCCAATCTTTTTTCTTAAGAGAAAAACGGTATTAGTAATTGATTAGTTACAAATACTAAGCAGGGATGGATGCAGTTAAAATACTTAAAGCTGCATTCCTTTACTTTTATTGATTTTAAGCACCAAGCTTCTTTAAGACTTATTGCATTACTCACTTCTTTTTAAAAAGTTCATTAATATCTCTTTCTGTTTGAAGCTAGATATTCATCATCCTGGAAACACTAGAAATGTCTGTTCATTGAGCAACAGCATGCTAATTATCTAACCATATTCATTGAAGAGAGTCATTAAGAAATAAGAATGTAGTGTGAAGAATATCTACATGTAAGATTTGTAAATTTGACCTGACCAAGTTGTACTTATTTATTGGTAATCATCTGAATAAAACTCACATTTCTAAGCATCCTTCCAGGTAGAGGAGCATATTACCAAAATACACACAGTCTTAGAATTTTCTCATTACTTTTCATATGTCATGTAGTTTGCACTTTGAATAATACATACCTGTCATTGGAAAAGCATCTTGACCGCAAAATAATATTGTATCTATGCATTTGTAAATACTGCTTATTGTTAATAGGACTCACAAACAGATTCTTTCCCAAATCTATGAAGAATCAAAAGCCAATGCTTGTTTTTCTGAAGATGTATTTTAATGTAAAATTGTAACACTACCGACTCCAAAACATTCTGCTTTTTGATCTAGCATTTGAGTTTCTCAGTTTTAAAAAGTTGTGGTAGGTAGAAGTCCCACAAAATATCTAACATAAAAGTAAAGACTAACTGGTGAGGTAAAAATTTAAGGAAACTGAACTTCATAGTATAACAATGAACTTGTCTCTAATGGGTCTGTTATGGGCTAAAGATGGGACAGGCATAGTTGCATGTCACTTGTGGATTGTGTCTTCCCTTTAAGTGAAGCATTGTTTGATAAAGGAAAGTACTAGCACAAATTGGTTGTCTCTTTTCAGTCCCACTTCTTCCAGGGGAAGAAAGGTGATAAATGGGTATATTTCTTGTTCAGCTAAAAATCTTCCGTAAGTGCGTCTCCCTCTCCTGGTGCTTTGTTTACAAGAAGTGTAGGGTAACAGATCAGAGAGGCTTCTCAGTGATTGGCAGAGAACTGTGTTGAGTTGGTGTTTGTGTGAGTCAGCTTTTTCTTTCCAGGGACAGGATGCCCAACACCCACAACTTAAAGGCATAGACAGCATAGCGGAAGGTGTGATGGAGGGAAGCTTCTTAGTTTGTGGTGGCCAGAAATGCAGAGGGAGGAAGGGGCGATGGACTAGGATGTCCTCATGGCATAATTAAGTTTAGCATGGCACTGATCTTTCCTTGGGCCTTATCACATGCAGGTGTCCTGTAAAGCCTTGAGAATGGCTTTCTAGGCCCCTCTCCTCCTCCCTTCCTTTTCTCACTTACTTTCTGACATACTCTCTCTGCCTCTTCATTGTACTGAATATGTTTGTATCACCAGACCGTGGAACCACCCTCTACCCCGCCTCCCTGGATTTACTCTGACTCAGCACTTCTTCAGAGGTGCCATGGGGTGAGCACGTAGTCTTTTCCTGAGTCCTATGCTGGAGGTTTTACTCTCCATGTGACAAGTAAGGCTACAAAGAAGTAATGTCAAATGAAGTCATACAGGTGAGGCTCTGACCTGTGAAGATTACTGTCCTGACTAATAAGCAACTAAGCAACACACACACACACACACACACACACACACACACACACACACACACAAAACGGTGGGGGCGTCATGTGAATGTAGAGAGATACCAACAAAAGACATTTTATTTGCACACCTAAGTGTGCCGTACTACCTTACTGGACAGTAAGATTTCACGCTTATTCCTTGTAAAATATTTCTAGGATTTAAATGATTGACTGAATTGTCTCAGACAATTGGTGAGGAAAGAAAATAATCCCATACATCTGAACTAGATCACCAAGGCTACATAATTTCTCAACAAACTTCGTAGTAGGGAATCATCTATGGATAGGCCCTGAAAACTCCTAAGATCAATACCACCATGATCTCAAGAAATTTTTGAGAGATCCCATGGCTTGTCGTGGAATCTCACCTTGACCTGGCCTTACTGATAACCTCGGTCCCTTATCTTTTTACTTGGTGCCACTAGATCCATTGAGATATGTGTGAGAGCGAAGGCCCTCAACTCTTCATCTGAAATAGCAGAAAGGAAGGTGAGCTGGTGGCCGGCACCCTGCGGAATGGGCCGTGCGCTGCCTGCAGAGCACATGCTCATTTCATGAATCCAGAGTGACCCATAGGCAGCTTAGCAAATGTGTTCAGTGAGCAAACTTGCTTCCTGTTAAAAAAAATATCCAAATTATCAGGTAGATGATCCTGGAATTATTTTAATTAAAGGCAATGGAGAAAAAAATTAGACACTTAGATAGATTTCTTGGACTCGTAAAATTAAAAAGCCTCTTCTGTCAATATGCAACTTAGAGGTAATTTGTATAAATGTGAATGTAAATTAACTGTGTAAATTCCCTTGCATATTAATTATAAAATAAACCTTTACTGCATTATCTGTTATTTCTGAGATGGAAATGTTTTATATAAGGGGGGAAATCTTCTACATTCTAAAATTGGAATAGATCTCTTTCTTTGCTGACCTTCTCTGGCCTCAGGTACTCAGGTCTATAATTACTCTTTGGTGAACTTTTTGCCTTAAGGCATTCAGTTAATACAATATATCTAACAGACTCTGTTCAGCAACACCTTGAGAAATGATTTAATTTCCAGGGACTCCTGTGCATAGCCATATTTTTAAAAATAAATACATGACTATCCTCCTAAGAAGCATATGTCAATTAGTTTTGTGAAGCAATCATGAGTGATATTATATTTTTATCCAACTTTTTGCTAGAGGTTAAAATCAAATGTCAAGCTTTTGGTCATCTGGCAGATCCTTAATTTCCAACTTTAATTTCTATGTTGACCACTTAGATGATTGAAAGGCTCATAAAATATAATAGTAATCATTTTTCTATTTAAGAAATTAGGCAAATCTCTATACCACAGTCCCTGAAGTTAGGTATAATCCTGTATTTCTTATCTCAACCAAATTTAAAATTAATTAGTGGACTAATTAGTTACATCTATTTAATGGCCCATAATTTAATCTTCTGTCTTTAGGGTAAGGTATTATTTAAAATGCCCCAAGTAGACATAGGCTATAACTAATCAGATGGAATTAAAGGAAGAAAGACTATTAGGAAATATAAAATCTTCCTGCAAAAATCTATGGCACTATCAGTGGTGGAAACAGATATAAGCCCTTAGTACTATGTGAGCCACAAACCAAATAGTATTCCAGAAAGGATAAACTTTATTATTCCACTAATTTTAAATGGGTTATTATTCTCTGTAAGGTTTATTACTTAAAGTATCATTTTTTGTTACTTAACATAAATTAATCAGTCACAATTACATCTAAAAATAATGCTCACCTTTATTGATAGGTGACTTCTTGAGCTTAATAGCATTAGCTGGAACATTTGACCTTTAGGCAAGGTTACTTCTGTGAGCACATTTTGTGTATGACGTGGCTTAACCTGGCAGCCATTGTGAGAAGGACACTGTTGCTACTCTGATTTTACAAAATCGTAGAGATTTCCTAACTTGCCCAAAGTCTCATCATTACGCATTGTACCTTCTAGATGGACACGTGGTCGCCTTAACCTCAGAGTGCTCATTAGGCAAAGCATGACCCATGCAGTGGCGTCCTGCAGCACCTGCAGGTGAGCACCTTCTAGGAGCTTGTTAGTGGCCTAGCATCTTGGCTCCACACCAAGCCCGAGGAGACTCTGTCTAAGGACAGTCAGGTTCCAGCTAATGATGTTTCCGTCAACAACAGGCCGTGTATACTGCAGTGTTCCCAGGAGGTCAGTGTGGTAACAATGAGCACCTCCTTCTTTGCAGCTTCTCTCCATGACCTTCCCCTAATGAAGATATCATCTAATGCCCTGTTCTTGGATCTTATGCTTTCTCAGGTGAGGCATGACCGTATTGCCTCTGGGTAAAACATCCCTTTGACATCTGCCTTATATCTTTTTATACTCTTAACTTATAGCCGCAAGTTCCCTTTTAGTTTTTACTTTTGTTTATTTATTTATTTATTTATTTTTTTAGTGTTTGTTTGTTTTAAGACAAGGTCTTGCTTTGTACTTCAGGCTGTCCCTGAGCTCACTATGTAGCTCAGGCAAGCCTCGAACTCACAGCAATCCTCCTACCTCTGCCTCCTGAGTGCTGGAATTACAGGCTTGGGCCACCATGCCCGGCACTGTAGTGTGTGGTACTGATTGCTGGTGGGCGTGAGTCACCATGCCCGGTATTGTTGTATGTGGTTACTGGGATCGAACCAGGGATCTTGTGCTTGCTAGGCAGGTGCTGGAACCACGGAGCTAAATCTCCAGCCCCATGTTTCCATTTTTAAAGTAACCTTAAACAATCTCTAAACTTTTAGATTAATTCAGAATTGAGATTGATATGTAGAAGTAATCATTTATTATTCTAATATTCCTAATCTTGCTGTTTCTAAGGGGAGGTTAGTAGATACACCTTTTAACCATGTTTGAGGAGACCTGCTGGTTACTGAGACTCCGCCTTCCACTCAGTAGCACTTGAGATGCATTAAGCCTCTGGCTGGGACATATCCATCCATGTTCCCTTTACCACTCATAATAGGGCCAGAAAGGAAATCTCTAGCTACTCTAATTTTGTGGCCAAAACAGCTGAATCTACCAAGCCTGGGAAAAATTGTTTCAACTGGATAGACTCATGATCCACCAGTGAAAAACCTCTTAGGAACCTGAGGAATACCTACTACTATGGAACTCAGACTACTTTTTCTCTTCAGTAAATTGCTTTATTTCTTATTCTGCATGGGAAATTTCTTCCATATTAAGCAAATATGCTGGTGGAGAGTTGTACTATTTCCAGTGGTTAAATGCAACTGAATTATTGTTTGAACATAACCCCTGGATTCTGTATATTGTTCTTATTCTAAAGTTAAGCAGATGTGCCACATCTGCTTTGTCTTAGTACTCCAAGAAAAAATGTTTCTAACACTGAAGCTGCAGTATAAAACTTAGAATAATTAACTGCAATAATACACTTTCTAGCATATGTGTAAACCAGAGATGGCAGCCCTTCCAAAGACCGAATACTAAATAAAACCCAGGACCCTCTTGTTTATCACAAGGTGCCAACACTACAATGCAACCTGAATACTGAGGTTTGAGTTTAGAAATAACTCACAAATTAGTGTCTTTGGTCTAAACAACACAATACAAGATATACCGTATGTTCACCACCACTGGTCTAGACCAACACTTGTAACTCAAGAGTTTATAAAGTCACTTCCAAGGTTGACTCTTTCAATCTATTTATTTGTAAACTTGTATTTATATCCAAGTACTCAGAATTATCTAATACATATGTTGTATTTAATAAAATGTAATGTTTATTATAGGTCATTCTAATAGAAAATAGTTGCAAAGAATCTGTTTTTCTCATCATTTGAGGAATCATCTAGAAAATGTCTAAAATGATTCTTCTTGATGAAAATTTGAACTCTTGAGAATCTGCCCAATCTTCATTTTCATATTGTTTAGAAATCTGTCAGGCCACTTGACAGGTCTGGACCTAAATCATGATATCACGTTTGCTTCCCATCATCCCAAATGTGGTGCATTGTGACATGGGATTTTTGACAGTATTTCAGTGCATACATGATGGATTTTTATTTTCAAGGAGTCCAACTTGTATCTCTCTCTCATGATAACATAATTTTCTGGTCATCAAGTTAGAAATACTATTGAGTACTACTTTTTTTTTTTTCAAAAGTACTGTTACAACAAAGTTAAGCATTTGATAAATGTTCTTAACCTTCAAACATTATTGTTAACATTAAGCAAATATATTTTAGGCAGAAAAGTAGGCTCTGAAGCACAATTGCAAATTTACTGCAGGAAAAACTGGATCTATAAAATTTTCTTCACAAAATAAATCTAAAGGCAAAAAGAGTACAATGTACTTTGATGACAACTTCATGTACTAATTATTAGTAAGTAGGACTCACTTCATGAATTTAACTCTCCCCACAGTTTTTGTTGCAAAGCATCTTGGGCCAGAACCAGATCAAATCCCATAGTTAGGTTCAGTGCTGACATTGTGGGAAATATGATTCCGTTCTACTTCAGTTTGTTTTTTGATCAGAATCATGGAAAGAATTAAGATCATGAAAGCACCATAGTGTCCTGGAAGAGAGTACCTGGCCAGTTTATTCCTATAAAGGAAAATACTCGTGCAAAATTTCTAAATCACTGGCTTCTAATATTTTAATTGATTTAGTGCATGGTTTAAAAAATGTTTGACATACTTTTTGTTCTGGGTAGAATGATTGCGGTAACGAAGTGAATGGGCCCTTATCCTGGTGAAAGGCATAGCACTATATAGTTCCACATTCCAATATTTAAGAAAATATCAACATCTTTAGGTTGTATCTTGATTTTGGTTATGCCATTTCTGCTTAAGTGAAGAAAGTTAAAAATGAGTTAAGAAAACTTCAGTTAAGCAATATTTTATATGACAGTGATTCAAGAGGATAGTCAATGAGGATAGAGTCTTCCTAGGTAGATCCATACATTTAACTTTGCTCTTCTTTTGTGAAATTTTTCTGGGCATGGTGTCAGTGTTCATTCTCTTTTTTATTAGCATATGTTTGCAGTACCTGATTATTACCTTTGTCTTGGGGTGGTTGATACATCTACGTAATGTGTTTTATTCACAGTTTTTATCCTTCTTACCCTTTTTATTCCTCCATCACTTTCAGCTCTTAGTCTTCTTCCCATTTACAAGAAGTCTACTTCCATTCTCTCAATTCTTTGTTTCCATTCCCTTTTTTTTATCATATATACAGCTTTATTTCTTTCTAAAGTAGGAAAATGCAGAATTCTCTGAACCTGTCTGTAGAAACCATTTGATAGATTCATTTCCACTTTGGTTTCAGAGGCATTTAATAAAGTCTCCTTGTTAGAAGCACAGAGAATTACTAAGAGATCTAGAAAAGGGTGTATTGACACACAGAGAGGTGGAGAAGTAGGGTGGGGTGTCTGGAGCTCCTTTTCACTTTAAATCAGTGTCTCCCACTAGTAATATCAACAGAGTGAAGTAACAAGTCTCCTCTTCCCTTTGCTTTCTCATCTATAATATTTATTTTTTATTCATTAACTTAGTGATAGTCTCTTGTATTGGGACATTATATCCACTGAGGTAACACAGCAAGTAAAAAAGACATGATGCAATGCTGAACCTCACAGTGATACATGGAGATCGAGATTCATCAGACAATTACTGAAAACTTCTGTGTATTTGAATCTCCTCTTTCACTCTGTCATGTTGGTTGATCTAGTCCCTTGGTCTACGGTCTACTCTTCCAACTGTAGATGAGTGCATTCAGTCATTCATGCATTCCGCCCATAATACTGAAAAATGGAGCCCCAAACCAGCACTCCAAAATATTTTTAAAGATATTCTAGAAAGACATCAAGAAGACTGTAATTCCATGAAAAATAATTAAAAGAGCCCAGTTAAACAGAGGGGAAAGACAAGCAATGGACAACAGGAAAATAATATGACAGAGATAAGTCAGTACCTAACAGTTAAAGCCATCAAGGTAAATGGTCTGGATTCACCAATCAAAAGATCAAGAAGCCAGATTCAACAATATGCTACACTCAAGAGTCATATATAATCCCAAAATAAATTCATAGACTGAAAGTCCAAGGATGGGGAGCAATACTTCAAATGATAGAAACATGGAAAAATTAGGAGCACCTCTTCTATTTTCAGAAAATGGGAACTTCAAGCCAAGACTTATCAAGAGAGAAAAATAAGGTCAGTACATACTTGTTAAGGAAAAACTCCAAAAAAAAATGTAACAATCATATATATATATATATATATATATATATATATATATATATACCAAATGCTTGTGTACCCAACTATATAAAATAAATATTATGGAGAAAGATAATAGTTATGAATATATACTGGTATACTCACCTCTAAAAAATAAATATTAATGGAGAAGAAAAATCAAGTAAGCACTAACACAATTGTAATAGGGGACCATAATACCCCAGGTCACAAATAGACAAATGAAATACAAAAAATTCAACAAAGAGCTGGGCATGGTGGCTCACACCTGTTATCCCAGCCCTCAGGAAGCAGAGGCAGGGGAACTACTGAGTTTGAGGCTTGCCTGGGCTACATAGTGAGCTGAGGGCCAGCCTGAACTACAAAGCGAGACCCTGTCTCAAAGAAAAAAAAAAGTCAACAAAGAACATCAGAACTGAAAGAAACCCGTGAACAAATAAACTTAGATATCTTCAAAGTATGCCACCACACACCAGATTATATATTCTTCTCAGATGTGCATGGGGCATTTTCCAAAAGAGATGTAGACTAGCTCATAGAATGTACTTAAGTAAATCCAAAGGAACTAAAATCATTCTATGTACATTATCAGTCCATAATGCAATACAGTCAGAAGGCAGAATTACAAAAGAAATCACAGAAACTACATACACACATGAGAATTAAATAAAATCATCCTGGACACAAAAGGGACACAGATGAAATTAAAGAAGAAATTAGAAAATTTCTACAATTAAATGATAATGCCAGCACAACATACCAGAGCTTATGGGACCTGATGAAAGCAGTCCTATGAGGGAAATTTATAGCAATGTTACCACAGCAAGAAAACAAAAACAAACAAAAACAGAGAAAGCTAAACAAACAAACAAAACATTATGTTGAACCAAAGCTTCTAGAAAAAAGAACAAGGGGAGCACAAAATTCTACAAGGAAAAAATATAATGATCAGTGCAGAAATTAATACAGTTGAAACTAAGAAAAAATACAAAGACTTGATGAATTGAAGGATTGGTACTATGAAAGATTAAATAAAATTGACAAGCCCCTACCCAAACTTATAAAAGAAGGAATTAAAGACTCAAATCCATGAGTTAAGAATGAAATTACAACAGATCCTGCAGAAATCCAGAATAACATCAAGAGCATTTCAAGAACTTGTACCAGAGGAGGATGGAAAGGAACAGAAGAAATACACAGATTTCTAGACACGTGAACTACACAAGCTGAATCAAGAAGACATAAACATTCTAACCAATAAATATCAATGAATGAAATTGAAGATGTTTTTAAAAAACAGTCACCAAAGAAAAACTCAGATCTTCATGGATTCACTGCTGAATTGTACAAGAAATTTATAGAAGATATAATTCCACCACTTTTCAAACTCTTTAGTGAAACTGAAAGAGAAGTAACATTCCCAAAACCATTACTGGGAGGAAGAATTACCTTGTTACCAAAACCAAAGAATGATCCAAACTCCCTAAGGAACATAGATGTAAAGATCTTCAAAAATCTTCACTGGCAAATCAAAGTCTGGTATCATCAAGATTGTGCATCATAATCATGCACCATGAATCCACCAATGTGCAGAAATGCATGTAGGTGTGTTCTGTGCTTAAAATTTCATATGAAAATGTGTATATCTTTCCCAAATTACTTTATAAGTCAACATCTGAATTTTATCTATATTAGTATGAAGCTATAGTTGGATTACTGCATAGTATTACATTAAATATATAAACAAGTCACTGATCTATTCTATTGAGAGATTATTGGTATGACAACTAAAATTTGTTTTCATTTACAATACTTCAAAAAATATTTTCTTCTCCATGTTCAAGTATACTCATGTATAAGATTTTCTTCAGAGAGGATCAAATGAAACTTCTGTATTGGAAGATATGTATGATTTAAATTTACTAAGTATTATGAATCTCCTCTAAAATTAGCTACACAGATTTAATGACTAATACTGTCTCTATTATTTTGATTATAATTCATCTAAATTTCCATATTTATTTGCACAAAGTAGCTCCAACAGTTTATGATTTTAAAACATTTGACTTTTAAATATTTATACATTAAATTTCAGTGGGTATTTTGTCTTTATCTTCTCAATTAGTTCTATAAGTGTTTATCAATTTTATTAGTGTTTATAATCAAAAGTTTCTGCTTTTTTGCTTACATTGTTTGGTTTGGTTTTTTTGAGCAGCCTAGTTAGGTATTTTGATATCATGGAAATACAGAGACCTTAGAATTCAACAAGTTTGAGATTTGCAAAAATAAAAAACCAGGAAAACTACTAACTCTGAAGTCTGACCCAAGTGCTCAGAGTTCACTCTTAGTTATTTAGTCATTTACCAATAATTAGGAGCCATTCCTCTGGCTCATACGATCAACAGCCACATAAGGTAGTTAACACAGAAAGGAGACATTGTACGCAGAACATACCGGGCACATTTGTGATTTGCGGCATGTTGACAAATGGACTTCCGAAGACTGAACCGAAATACATTTTCTGTAGCAGCAGGCGTAGCTTTAGCTTCTGCTGCAAGGGCCGGGTCGTCATCTGCACTGCTCCTTCATCCAGATGGTCAGCACCATAAAAACTTGGATGGAAGTCGAGATGTGCAGATGAGCTGAAGATGCTCACAGCTTGATACTGCTGAAATAATCTTTAAAAGTAGCCAGAAGCTTAGACTTTTTATTTTAAACCATTAAGAAAAGTCACTCTTTACAGTGTTAATATTTTTATTGAGTAAAATTTAATAGGAATTTAAGGTGAAGTAGTCTCTGTCATCAGGCTTATGTGCAAGGCTTTAAGAATGCTATGTGGTATGCTTCTCCATCTAGTTCAGTGGTAAACACAAAAAAATAAAAGCTTCTTCTTTGAAATCATAAAGTTTGGAATAAATACAGCAAGACAAAAAGTTGATGGGCCGGAGATTTAGCTCAGTGGTTCCGGCACCTGCCTCGCAAGCACAAGGTCCTGAGTTTGATCCCCGGTAACCACATACAATGCTGGGCTCATGCCCATCAGCGATCAATACCACATACCGTAGTGCCTGGCCATGGTGGCTTACGCCTGTAATCCCAGCACTCAGGAGGCAGAGACAGGAAGATTGCTGAGTTCAAGGCTTGCCTGGGCTACATAGTGAGCTGAGGGCCAGCCTGAACTACAAAGTGAGACCCTGTCTCAAAAAAAGGTTGAGATAACATCATTTTTGAGAGTTTTATAATATGAGAAATGATAATCTATCTTCTGGAAAACCCATACTGTATCAGAGGTACATTTACTAATACAGACTGAAGTAAAAATAAAAATGTCTTGAGAGAGTTCATGAGACATTTAATAATTTAATAAAATCTTCATTTATTAATATTTTGAATAGGTATTTAGGAATTGATCTGGCTGCTGTCAAATAAATTTCACAGTTACTGGTTTCCATTATGTCAGCCAGTGTCTGATTGTTATGATGGAATAACCTGAGCTAGGTATCCAATGAGACGCTGTGTGTGTTCAGCTCACAGTTCAAAAGGACCCAGTCAGACCTCTGCCAGACTCATCATGCTCAGGATTTCATGGGTCCCTGAGGGAGGCAGCATGTGGCAAATGTGTGACTCAGTAAATTGTTTGACTGTTGGCTGGGAAGCAAAGGCAAAGTTGCAAGTGGCTGGGGACTCACTGCCCTTCACGGGCACATTTGCAAGGACCTACGGACTCCCACAAAGCACGTCCTCCAAAAGCTACATAGGACTTTCCCAAGGGGTGACTGTGGGGAGCACTCCTTTAACACATGGGTTTTGACTGACATCACAGTGCTGGTCCTCTTCATACAGAGAAATTCCCTTCAGCTGTGGAGATCAGAGGGAAGAACAGTAGAGCGGCTTGGAGGACCTGGAACATGAGCAAGGGGTAGTAGAGAATGTTCCCCTTTCCAGCTGAGGTATGGGATGTGTTTCTACACACCAAAGATGGTGAATGCTAGTGTAATAATATAATTAAGCCATATACATTTAGCTGGAACATGTAAACTCATTTTATTGCAATTCTGTTTTTTGAGATAGAATCTTCCGATTGGTTTGGCTGGCCTTGAACTCACTGTGCAGCACAGGCTGGCCTTTAGCTTCCGGGGCTCTTCAGCCTCCGCCTCCCCAGTTTGGACTGCAGAGATGCAGCCCCTCCCCCAGGGACACCAGTCCTTACATGAAAAGCTGTAACTTCCATCATGTCAGTGATAGGGAGTAATTCTAGGTACGTAGACTTAGCCATGAGCACCTTCATCAGACTCAATCAGCTGAGTTTCCGGTTTAATTATTGTTGACTGGTTCTTAGGTGCCACTTACTCCTGTTAACATGATTTTCTTCCTTGATGATCCAAATTTTGAATGTCTTTATTTTTTTTAGTACAAGTCAGGTGATGTTAAAATCTCTTCATGTGAGTGTGTCCTTGTGTCAATTGTGTTAGTGTGAATTCAAAGTTGATAATGAGAACTTTGAAGATATTGTTCTACTTTGTTCTATCTCAGACTTGTAAAAGTATTACTATATCATATTTTGGTATATTACTGTTATTAAGAAACTTATTACCTATCTTTCTATCTTGCCTTCATTAGTCATACTTTTTCTCCTTGTTAATTTTAAAATTCTGTACTTGATACCTTGTGGTTTCACTGTCCTGGGTTGAGTCATCCATTTTATTTAAATATACATTTGATATATTTTGTACTTATTGAATTTATGAGTTCATGATTTGCAAGTACAAAAGAATCTGTTATCTCTACAAATATTTCCTCAATTCCATTTTCTCCGTTTCTCCTCCTAGAACTTTCAGTTATTGAATTGTCTTTATTTATAGTTGCTATCCACTCAGAATATCTATTTCTATTTTTATACATAGATTTTCAGCTCATATATGGTCTCTCCAGTTGAGTTAATGTGATAGTCAATATTTGAGTTGTTTTTATTTAAGTAAATATATTTATCAAACCTAGAAATTCCTTTTCTTTAAAAAATTAGCTCTGGCTCTGGCTTGATTCTTCGTTCTTATGTTTGTGATAAAAATTGGTATGATTAGGGCCGGAGGGTTAGCTCAGTGGTTCCGGCGCCTGCCTCGCAAGCACAAGGTCCTGAGTTTGATCCCCGGAAACCACATATAGTGCTGGGCGTGGAGACTCACGCCCACCAGCAATCAAAGCCGCCACATACCACAATGCCGGGCGTGGTGGCTCACGCCTGTCATCCCAGCACTTGGGAGGCAGAGACAAGAGGATTGCTGAGTTCGCGGCGGCTTGCCTGGGCTACATAGTGAGCTCAGGGCCAGCCTGAACTACAAAGCGAGACCCTGTCTCAAAAAAAAAAAAAAAAAAATTGGTATGATTAAATCTCAAATCTAAATTGTAAGTGTTGTTCCCTGGTTAACAAAAACGATGTTCTACTTCTTCTTAAGCCACATAATGGTCTTTTGAAGTTAAATGTTTCTACATGGCAAGGATGCATAACTTTATATACAATGAAGAGCAGGTAGTTTAAATATGGAGATAGTACAATCATGATTAGGCACTCTTAGTATAAACACAGCCAAAAGTTAAAAATATCTTAATTCTTTAATATGGTGCTATCTATACTCTAAGTGAGCTAGGTTTTTGTTTAGTACCCTTAGAAAATAATAACTGACCAAAGAAAGCAACTGAAGAATAGTTGGATGGGATATACCAAGTATCATTGGCATGTGGGAGTTGGGGGTTTCTAAGGCCAGTGTTCAAAGCCTTGTTAGTCTGGGCTTATATGTCATAGTGTCATCTAGAACTTACAGTGCTTGATAGTGGAGTGTTTTCTCTGGATAATTAAATGTTAATTTTAGAAAATATTATTTTATTCCTTCACAAATATTACTTTTCATTCTTCATATCTCATTTCTACTACGTGAAGCAATAAAATTGAAACTCAGGAAATTGCAGGATTAAACATAGAAGCATTTTTGATCCAATCACTACTGAGAGCTAATATTGACAGAGATTCCAATGAGAACCCTGTGACTCTTTTGGGAAAAGAGAGAACAAGTACAAGAAACATAGCCATTAGGAAAGAAATTTCAATTTTGCAAGTGCAAGAAAAACATTAAGCTATAATTAAAAAAAGTTATTGGAGACCTCCAGAAAGCTTGAAGCCAATTTAATTAATGCAACCAATCTACTTCCCTTAGTACATTATAAAAAAAATCAGTAATCTGAGGATCGGCCTTCAAAGTTTATAGAATATACAGTACAAACTTTAAAAATGAAATGATTTTTTGTTTTCTGTGAAATTAAAAGATCTTAAAATACCATATATAACATAAAAAATCTATTATCTGAATTTATTATTCAATAAATCATCACATTACTAACAATCATATACAGATGCATAATGATTAAAACAGCCATTTTGATCGAACCAAAATATGAAGATAGAAATAATATTTGAAATTATCTTCCGGGACTTGGATGCCCATAAAGAAAGAGGATTACCTGTCAAAACAGCCAGGAAACGGATGCAAATCTGAGATGATCAGATCACGGTGGCAGCATATATTCCTGTATGGTGTCAGAAGAGTGTTCAGAAGTCTTATCTGTAGGCGTTTTGATGTTAGCACAAGACTCAGTTACAGATACAAATGAATTAATCTTGGTTGGACGCCAATTTCTTTGCCTCATAGATTGTTACCGGAGTGGGAACGAGGAGGGAAGGTATTGAACATAGAGAGAATAAAATGTCACAAAGACAGAGTTTAGTCAACTCACTCCCTACTGCAAAAAGACACCTGACACCCACAATTTGAAGGAGAAGAGATTTAATTTAATTCAAGGTTTCAGTTCATAAGCTGCTGGCTTCAAGGCAGGAACATCGTGGTGGAAGAGCAGAGATGCTCAGCTGCTGGTGCCTGGAGAGCAGCACAGGAGCAGCCGAGGGCAAGGGGCCAGGTCAGATCCCCATGGTCACAGAGGGTACAGTGTGTGTGTAAAGAGATGGGAAACTGTCAACATTTATGTGGCAGGTGACAAAAATTTTGCAACATATCTGATGTCAACTAAGATGCCTTCTCATAATACAAATTGCACACTTACCTGATCCAAATGATACCTGAAATAATTTTTTAAAAGCAATTATTTTAGCTGGGCATGGTGGCTCATGCCTGTAATCCCAGCACTCGGGAGGCAGAGACAGGAAGATTGCTGAGTTCGAGGCTTGCCTAGGCTACATAGTGAGCTCAGAGCCAGCTTGAACTACAAAGTGAGACCCTGTCTCAAAAAAAAAAAAGCAGCAATTATTTTATGTAATTTAATTATTGATTAAAACCTGAAGGTTTCTCTGTTGGAAAACAGAATTTATCCAAAGGAAAAGAATTATTTTCCAAGTATTAATCAGTCAACATTTTACTGGTTTGATGTATCACTGATTTTTTTTTCTACTGAGTAGATATTGACAAAAATATATGTTTTTCTTAAATTTTAAATACTTAGATGTTGATAAATGTTCATATCTTGGAGATACCTCAATGATAGCTCCAAACTGGTATTTAGAGAAAGCCATTTAGGAAAATTCTTCTATAAGTGGCAGAAAAACAGCTGCCAATGGTCCTTCACAGAGGACAGTCTGTGCCTACTGGCTTGATCCCCTACACTACTAAAAGAGTTTCTGATTAAAGAAGTTCTGTTTACTTCAACAAATTGTGTTAACCTATGAAAAACATAAAGCATATTGATGTAGAAGAACATATGCTAAAATTCATGAATTACCCATTCCATCCTTCTCTTCCCCATCCATCTCTCCTTCTGTGGAGTCACCAGACTGAACAACAACCAGCAGACCTCTCACTACCTCTTGTGAAGTTACTGACAAGAAATAGTCCTCTTTTAAGAGCTGCATTATGCTCTGAAATAATAACTTGTCAATGTACATTTCACAGCTGAATGCCAAAGCCTATGTCTGAGATGAAAAGAAGCAACCCTTTAGAAAGGGTCTACCAAATATTTTATAATGAGTATAATCTTCAGTAATGATAGAATTATGACTAGAATTATACCCTGTTCAACAAAATTTAAAAATAGAGCCACCTATTTCTTCCTGTTTTAAGAAAAATAAATCAGATAACATTTTTATGTAAATTATATGGTTTAAGAAGAGTTTAGTTTTATTCCCCAGAATGTGAGGTCTATTCAAATCCACAAACCTGGTATTATTATGCATCACTGACTATGTTTCTTGTTAGAATGGACAAAAAAATTGACAAGCCAGAGTACAGATGAGGAAAATCGCTCAGTGCAAAACTATCGTTCAAGCTGGATTTGGAGCAGGTAAATTGTCTGTAAATTATGGCACCTTATCTTCAAAGTTTTGCAAATTGAATAAGTTGTACTTCCTAAAATTGGAGTAGACATCTAGTCAATTTTTTTCCTGTAGTAAGAAATCGGTATGGTATTAAAATATGCATGTTATCTGCTGCTTGGTACCTGAGGTATGACGAGATGTTTCTCATCTGTACATGAAATCAAAATGCTGCTCACACTGTGCGCTTTTGACACACCAACCTGAGCAGAACACTCATTAAGGGTAATGGAAATTGAACATACACCGACACCGTTACTCCACAACAAAATTTAAATCGCTAATGTACAGTATATTACGAAACATGAAAGATTCATGAGTAGAGTTAGAATCTTAAAATTAAAAGGTATATAATTTTCTTCACAAATCAAATCGATCTTTTCCGTGTTTACAGAACTTGCACTTTTTTTCGCCCCCAAATGTCGCTGCAACCAATAAAGTAGTCCCTTGCGGCTTTCCCCAAGTAGGTAGCATGAAATAGGTGAACACACGTGTAATTGCACTGGGGCTTGGTGCCAGAACCTACAGTGGCTTTTAGAAACATCCGAAACATATCCTGTCCAGTGTTTGGGAATAGACCTTGCCTTCACATTTCTTTCTTGGATTTCTCCCACTTTACTGCGGTTGCTAAGTATATACGAGCAGTTGGCAAAGGCCTTAGCCTGTAAGAGCAGCGTAACAAGTGCACAGACTAAGTCAGACCTCAGGCGTCTTTTCTCGTACTGTGAAGGCTGGATGGCCCAGAACAAGGCATTAGGCAGAGCTGGCTTCTGCTGAGGTCTCCTTGTCTGGAAAGAAAATGGCCACATTTTTTTTTTTTTTTTTTTTCCCTGTGTGGCCGTTTCTTTTTCCCTTTACCTGCGCAACCATGTTCTCTTTCCCTCCTATAACAGCAGTGGTCCTACTGGGCTTGAGCCCCAAACTTTCACTCTCTTTTTTTGAAGATTCAATCTCCAGCAGACACAGCGGTGCTTAGGGACTCAGCATGAATTTGGGAGGGTGCATTTCAATCTCTAACAGTCCTTTATCACTTATTACTTCTCCTGTCACCCAACAGCATAGACTTCGGTATTGTTTGTAGGCTGAAGAGATAGCAGATTAATTGTGTGTATTCACATCTTCTCTTTATGCATCATTTTGCTTATGGAAAGTGTGTAACTGGAAGTAAATATCAACGCCAGGCAGTTGTGCTTAGCAGGTAAGCCCATCCTTCCAGGGAAAGCCTCGATCTGCAGCTCCACCCTGAACTGCTGAGATCGCAGAGAGTTACTCGCCTTCCCTATGCAGTCTTCTCATGTGTACCTACTATGAATCATTGTTTTTAATAAGTAGTGTTCTTAATTTTGAAAGAATTAGGAAAGCTACAAATACTAAATATTTTATAAGCCTTAACAACTTTTATTATTGACAATGTCACCTTGCCTATCCAATGGTGTATTTATGGTGTACTTTGGATACTTTATAAAGTGAAAGAAAAATTTAAAAAAATATTCTGACTTTCAGGTTAGTTAGTCGTGTAGACATTGATCTCAGGGTGCCTTTCTTGTGTCTCTGCTAGAACATTTCTGGGCTTGGTGGCCTCTGACAGGTCATTTAAATCCTCTACAGCAACTTTTGCTTCCGACCAAAATGAGCATTTAAAATCATGCATTTTAGTGGTGATATGAGCATCAGATGAGATGGAGCTATGAAAATCACATGGGTGTTTCTTGTTGGAAAATAGCAGTTGTCTTATTCTCTGTTACATATAAGTATTAATATGGTGATGAGCACCCTCATTTTAACTTTATGCTAGAAGTATGTCTCATACTTTTTTTGTTCTAATTCACCCAAGCATGAGCCTAAGCCAAACTCTTTCCAATAAGCACTGCTAAAATTAAAATTGCCCTTTTTACTTTTTTGTTACAGTTCTCAGCAGATACAAAGAGAAGATATTAAGCTTTCAAGGTAACTTCTGGAGATGGCTTTTGTTTGTTTTAAGATTGGTTGGATAATAAGGAAGTTCAGGGTTCCAGGTCTAAGTCCTCGGGCAGTAGTGGGTAGGACCTACTAGATTCTGACACAACAGGATCGTCCTAATTAAACCCAGGTGCTAAGCAACAGGAGCAGTAGAGAAATGAGCTCCAAAATGTGTAAAATTTCAAGAAGGAAATGGTGCATTAAAAGCAGATATATAGGCTTCCTTACCGTGCCTGGTCTCTGACCCCATAGTTAAGGAAATTCTACTTTATTCTTAAAACATAATAGGAAAAGTATGTAAAATGAACATATAAAGAAGAACATATCAGTAAAAAGTGAAATGATACCTTAGAGCCCTGCATTTCTGTAGTGTTTTCATTGTGTATGAAGAAGTATATATATAAAATATATATTCATCACTAGGAGATATATATACACATATACATAAATATCACTAGGATGATTGGAATTTAGTTTCCACAATGATATTTGATATTTGAATCTAAAGTTAGATATGAAAATAATATTAATGATAGGAAGAATAAAATAAAGATACAATTTATAATTCAGACAGTGCATCTAAATGTTATAGACCTAACCTAAGTCCAGTATGTTCCTTATCTTAATTCCCTCATTAGTAGAACTGGAGAAAAGAAAAAGGTACCTTCTCTTACCTTGTTTGTTGTTGGTATCAGGAGCTGTAAAAAAATTAAAGTTCTTGGCAGGATTAAAAGAACAATTTAAATGTCAGATGTTAGACTTAGTAAGAGTAAAAGCTAATAAGGATTCTCATCCTAGCTGCATTTTGCATTCATGATAGAGCAAATACTTGGTAACAGATCCTCCTGAGTCTACTCTGGAAAGAAACTGAAACTAAATTCTTTACAAAGCAACAAGAATAGCATGTTTGGACCCCACTACTGAGAGACTAGGGACAGCATAAAGGAAGCTGCCCAGGTTCAAGGCCGCTGTGCTCTGGTTTTATCCCAGCGGGCCAACATGGGAGCTTCGTGCAGACATTATCAATACATTGCTTGTTCAGTCTGAGTTTATCTCCTGCCGTTACTGGTGTGCTAACAAAGCCATAGAAGTAAAATGTCTCTGGCTCCTCTACGTGCCTGGAGAGAGGATTAGAGACTTTCTTTTCTTTAGGTAACTGGTCTGCTTTCTGTATTTGGAGGGCTTATTTTTAATAACTGAAGAGAAAAAAGTGAAGTGAAAATGTTCTTTCTAAGAGCCTGGAAAGGCAATATGGCTTCTGGTAAAGGCTTCTTCTTTCTCCAGAATAAATGACGTGGACTTAATTACCCATCACCTGTCTCCATCTGACTTACAGATGAGTCCTTCTGACTGGCACCATTTTGAGTAAAACAAGTGCCAAAAGGAATGAATCCTTTTCTACATTTTTAGTACCTTTCAAATATTTCTGTCTATTGCAATACAGGAAAATGTATAAAGTGAACCTCTTGAATTGTTTATATCTGCTGTATGTCAAATCTTTATACCTAACACTCTATAGTCTATGTCTTACCAAAAGATTCTCTGAATATTAAGTTTTGGGGAGAACTCAGAGCCTGTCTGATTATTGTTGTTGCTGCTGCTGTTGTTGTTATTATTATTATTATTATTATTATTATTATTATTTTGGTACTGAGGATCAGACTCCAGACTTTGTGCTTATGCATCAGGCATGAAAAACACTGAGCTAAATCCCCAGCTCCACTCTGTGTAGTCAAGCACTGAATTCTTGGCTTTGTGGCTACTTACACACTGAGTGCTACAGTCATGGTCTGAATTATCCATGGATGGGTGGGGTAGGTCACTCTTAGGAATGCACTCTTTTAAAAAATTGATTTTATTGGTACCTTTTATACAAACGTTATGATCACATTCCACATTGAGAATTTGTACCTGTACCTGTTCAGGAAAGTATTTTGATGATGGTAAGGGTGAAAGTCATGATTTGCTGACACTTTAAATTAACATATTTAATTATCCACTGTCATAGTAAATACCGTGTCTTAAATTCCTGAGTATTGGAAATGAAAGTGAGCTTAACAGCAAATGACACTCAAGTTCCACTTCTGAGTCTACCACCCAAATACCAGTGAGCTATATCGCAAGTCCACTAAGGTACCTGAGTCCCCGAATCCCCATGTACCTTATAGGACATTGTGGTGAATGAGAGAATATATATGTAACATCGCATGTGTGACATCTTACTGGGATATGAGACTACCTGGGAAAAGTACTGAATTCTAAAATTCTTATGTTTGTCCTACAAGATTTTTCTTACCAGCACAACTTGAGAAATAATTTGGACCTGAGTAAGTTTTATTTCAAAGGAAATACTGCACCTTGAAAATTCCACCATTGGCAAGTTCCACAGTAGATGCTTCTTGAAAACAATAACATATACAAACATTGTTCTTCTGTTTCTTTCCTCACACTGATTTTAGAGCCATTGGTTAACGGGGTTCACTCCAGCTACTCTCTGCAGACAGGAAAAGGGCTGCTGCACATGACTATTTGTTTGTAATCTGTTAGGGACACGTTCCCGGCAGAACTTCATTTCTTTCAGTGCAAACTATTTTCAGAAAATATACGTACTTGAATTTTCTAGGCATGCACCCTGGGTGATATTGGAGAGAAACGTCCCAGTGAAAGTAGTGTGTGACTCGGGAGGCATTCTTCAGTTTCATTCTTCCTTGAAACCACTCAAGCAATGGCTAATTTAGAGGAAATGTCATGGTTGTGAGAAAACCCATATACACAGACAGTACGTCTTATTAGAAGAGTGATGGAAGAAGATAAAGAGAAGTCAATTGGGGGAGGATCTAGAATCTCCTATTAAGTAATTTGGATTTTATTTCTGTAGGTTTTGTTTTGTTTTGGTCTCAGGGCTCGAACTTGGGACCTTGTACTTGCCCGGCAGGTGCTTGAACCACTGAACTAAATCCCTCCCCCCCAGCTTTATTTGTGACACAATGAAGTGCTATATAATTGAATACTGTCAGTAGTGAGACACAGGCTAAATACATATGGCCAGTATATTTATATTGGCTGTGATGTCATTGGTACCAATGCAGGGAAGAGCCCATGGTTGCAGTTAGGCTGGGAGGAGCTTGTGGCCAGACATTCATGAGAAAAATGTAAAATAATTGCAAATAGGAGCACAATAGAATAAGTATTTCTTACAGGGCAGTGACAAAATTGTGTAGCTCCGATTTCACATACATTATACTATTGATTATAGAACACTGAGAATCACAAGGCAAAAAACATTTATGTCAACGCTTGGAGGTGATTGTAGTTAAGTTTCTTGAGTTGCTATTTTTCTGTGTGAACATTTTTGTGAAGTTTTTTAAGGGAAGAGGATGATACTAAGGTTTGAAAAATCCCTGGTCTTTTTTTTTTTAATTTATGTTTTAAGGTTTGAGATGGAGGTCTCACTAAATTGAACTATGGGTCCTCCTGCCTTCCCTCAGTGCTGAAGTCATAGCCATGCCCCACCTTGCGTGAAGAAAGTTATACATTTAACAGGTTTTGACTTTCTTCTTGTTCCATCTACACATGGTTGGTGAGCAAATATCTCCTGTTCAATCCTGGATTCTGTGATCACTCGCTAGAACTTCACAAATGTCCTCAGTGGCTCATGAGTCATGCTGCATGTTGGATGACGGGTTGAAGACAACTGTTGTGTACAGTGGTCTCCTCCTGTCATGTGGCTGAAGATTGCTGCTATCCCCTAGAAGAAAACGTACAGTTCTCTGTTGAAAAACAGATATTATTGGACAATTTTCCAATAAGATATCAAAGAAATCATTTTTAAATGTAACTTACAGACAGATGTTTCAGTATTTTTTTTTTTTTTTTTGAGACAGGGTCTCGCTTTGCAGTTCAGGCTGGCTCTGAGCTCACTATGTAGCCCAGGCAAGCCTCGAACTCAGCAATCCTCCTGCCTCTGCCTCCCGAGTGCTGGGATTACAGATGTGAGCCACCAATATGTGGTATTGATGGCTGGTGGGTGTGAGTCACCATGCCCAGCATTGTATGTGGTTACCGGGATCAAACTCAGGACCTTGCGCTTGTGAGGCAGGTGCCGGAACCACTGAGCTAAATCTCCGGCCCCAGATGTTTCAATATTTCAACGACACATCAGACAGTAGATGTGAGCTGGCAGTCATGATGAGGATGGCTCAGGGCCAGGGTGTCAGCACAGTGAGAGGCAGAGCAGTTTACTCTGCTGCCTGTTTGGGGGAATTCTTCACAAGAGAATTCAGAGTTTACATCTGAGGTTCGGTACTGGAAAAGGGTGTTACTTTTCTTTTTCCTTTGACATAAATATCCCCCAAGAGATAAAACCAGAGGACACAATAGGTATTAAATATTTCAGTGGAGGTGAGAAAGTGCCTGTGTCATGGATTCTAACCCTGAGGGAGAAATTCCACGAGTGGCCATTTATTTCTCATTTTCACACAAATTCTACTTCGCCCATTAAAAGCTTTGTTCAGTAGAAAATACAGTTTGGAGTAGGGTGAGCATGATGAGAATGTGCCTTAGAAAACACCGAGATAAACTGCAGCTGACGTGCTGCCCAGGGGAACAAGACCAACCTCTAACAGACTAGTTATCCAGGAATTAACTCAGTTTTTAAATTCAGTCTTGTCGAAATAGTGCCTCTTAAAGATCAGAAGTTTGGATTTCAGAGAAGGACATTATGGGTGAAACCTCAGTATTCATGTCGGTTAATTACATGGAGAGTTTTGGAAATTGAGTAATGTGTATCACTGTTGTCCGTCTCCTGCTGAGTACGGCTCCAATTGAATGTCATAGAATTTTATTTATCTCCAATTTTAAAAGAGTGTCCTGTAATCCAGGAGCTTATCGTATTAACTCCACCTCTAAACAAGGGCAGAGATGCAAATAAAGAGGTTATTAAAATCAGCTATAAAAGACATAGATCTTTCATTAAAAGTTTTTAGACAAGCAGAAAAACATAAGCTGAACTCTGGAAGATTAACATGGTTAGGTTAGAGGCTAATTGTGTTTTGAATCTGAAATGTAATAAAAGTTTGTACCCTTTGGGGGGAAATACAGCTAAGGTTCATCAATTTTTACCATCTTTAATTCTGCGAACCCTGGAAAACTAATTCAGTGCAATCGTACGGCTAGTTAAGATGATAAATCTCTAATTAAACAAGGCGCCATCTTCTTAAATGAATAATCTGTCTCTAAATCTCAGTATGTCTCCATGTATTCAACTGTCTCTGTGTGTGGGGATGGGAGGGCAGAAATCAAGGTAGGTGCATAATCGCAGAATAGAGAGTTATTTTGGAAATGCTATTGACATGGGTGTAAATTATTAATATCGTAATTTCCTAAAAGCAATTTTTGCCACTTCATGAATATGAACTTTATGAAAATTTTATTATAATTTTTCCAGCCAATTACTTTGTCAGAGCACTGCAAGATGGATTCTTTCAAACCTGAATTTCTGACTGAATCATGTTGAAATCTGAAGTGCGTAGGGTTCTGTAATTCAGGGAACTCGAGTCTTTGTGTGAAACAAAGGTTACAGGTTTAGGGCCGGAGGATTAGCTCAGTGGTTCTGGCGCCTGCCTCGCAAGCGCAAGGTCCTGAGTTCAATCCCCGGTAACCACATAAAATGCTGGGCATGGAGACTCACGCCCACCAGCAATCAATACCACATACCATAGTGCTGGGCGTGGTGGCTCACCCCTGTAATCCCAGCACTTGGGAGGCAGAGACAGGAGGATTTCTGAGTTCGAGGCTTGCCTGGACTACATAGTGAGCTCAGAGCCAGCCTGAACTGCAAAGCAAGACCCTATCTAAAACAAAACAAAACAAAACAAAAAAAACGGCTAGATGTTTAGCTATGTTTTCTTTGAGATAACACTTTTAGTGCTGGTTTATTGTTTGTAAGACAATTTTTAGTGAAAATGTAATTTAGGATTTAATGTGCATCATGTATACATGTATGAAAATACTTGGTTTCATAAGTGGGCAAAACCATGAGAGAGAACATTACCCTTTCTCTTTGCCCCTGGATGCCTCAGCTTTCAAACTATCTTTTAAATACCTGTTAGTCTGAATATCTATTTAAAGTCAACAATGTCTTTTAAAGAAATGTTAAATATGAGTAAATAGGATTTCACAAGTGTGTATCTGGATCTTCTAGGTCAAAACTGAAGATGTTAACACAAAGATACTTTGGCATCTTTTCAAAATGAGAATGAAGAATCTTACTGGGGAAGATATTTTTAAAAGATGAGAGGTCTGCAATGCTAAGGGTATTAAGACTAATTATTACAAATTTGAATGGACATATTTTTATGACTGTGAACACACATAACCCTTGCCCACTGGAATGAAACTAGCAAACCCAGACACTGTTGAGAGAGCTCCATTGGAACGTGATCCTGGCCTCTCTATGGCTTGCTTGTTGACACATGACATCCTGAGTCACTAGAAATAACAAATGAGATAAAGGCAACAAGAAACATGAAAACAAAAAGAAATCAGCCATGAATGAGTCGCCCCAGATGAGGACACTAGTGTGCAAGAGAAGCTGCTGGTGGCGTTTCCAAGGCATCTTTTCTATTTTGTGCTGCAGGAAAAGTTGTCTTCATTAGATACCTCTGGTATTTACAATCCCCACAATAGAAATAAAGAGGAAATGAGATGTTCCATTTTTAATATTGCACATACAATCATTTTAGAGTGTAGAGGTTAATTCCACCCACAAAAGTGCATGGAATGAATTAAAGGAAACAATTTGAACATTTTAATTCTTTTCATGCATTTCAAGGACTGGGATTAGGCACAAAACACAAAACAATTATATGAGTAATTTAAAACACATACTGTTTTTTCAGAGTAATAAGTAGGTGATGACATTCAAGTGTAAGGCCTACCTTCTGTAAATGAAATGTTTGCCTCCTCAAAAATGCAACCATAAGGGCGACTGACACAGATACTTACCTCAACAATGTACTGACATAATGACAGGAACCCTCCTCCACCACGACTGAATAGATACACATGAAGCACACCAGGTGTACTGTTCACATGTTTCTAACCTCACTGTTTTTCAAGGTGTATTGATATGTGTACTGAGATACCATTAGAGTTTTCAGACAGCTTCAACAGAATCAAGTCTCGGACTCTTCATCTCCCTGTTAACCAAATGATGTCCTGGGTGGTATATGGAAGCATGTAATAGGAGAATTCAGAATTATAATGTAGCGTCTGTGTACTTAGTCACTCTTTCTTTGGGTTCTTTCACCTTGCCAAGTTCTTCTTCTCACAACACTTTCAAATAGGACAAAAGATTGTTAGGTCCATTTATGTTTATTATTATTATTATTATTATTATTGTTAGTAGTAGTAGTAGTAGTATTTCTTTACAATTTACCACTTGGGTCATACCATACAAAATACAGATCATGTTTAAATGTTTCCAGTTAAGTCAAGAAGTTTTCAGGGAAAAATCAGCCTGTGTTCTAAACTGAATTGCATTCCTTCAAAATTCCTTTCTTATACCTTCAGTCCCTAACATGACCTTATTTGGAGATTGGTTTTTAGGAGACAGTTAAAGGTAAATGAAGTCGCTGAGGAGGAACTGTAACCCAGTAGGACCAGCAGCATTATGAGAGTGGAAAGAAGTCTGGGACGGTGGCCTGTGTGTATCACCCGACACTCACAGAGCTGAGGTAGGATCACAGGTTTGGGCCCAACAGGGCAACTTGTTTTAAGACAAAAAATTTAAAGAAGGGATAGATGAAGGCCCAGAGTTCAATCTGCGTTATAACAATAACAATGAAAAATAGAGAAGCAGGCCTTGGAGTGAGAGGTTTCTGTCTTTGCCATGGTGGGCGGTGTGGCAAGGAAGCTGCCATGGTACAACCGGAAGAGGGGCCACTGGAGGCTTCTCCATGCCATCAGCCACCAGTGTGCTGATGTCAGACTTCTTGTCTCCCTTAATATAAGGAAGTGATGGCTGTTCTTTAATCTACTCAGTCTCTTGTGTTTGGTGACAAGTTCCACACACCAACGCAGTGTGTGCTGATGGGTTGGACTGAGTCTTCCTCAAAACTGTGCGAAACTGAGAAAGATTCCAGAGGCCCTTAGATTCCTGGCTTTCAGCCACATCTCTCTACACAGGAGACAAGAATAGAAATATCTCTTTGGCTTGTACCAGTCCTAAATAAAGCGAATTGCAAGACTGTTTCTTCCTTATGATCTAGGCCTAAGTAAACAAACTCTAATGTTTAGCTATCTTACTCCTACCAAATCATAGCCATGGTCAAAATAAGGTGGACAAACTAAATAGACAACTTAAAGTTTGTGTTTAAATATTCTCTAAGAATGTACAACCTGAATAGTGCAGCCAAGACCTTTAATAACGAATGTCCTATTTTTCATACCTTGGATTGCATTGAGCAATTTGTGCCATTTATTATTTTGTCATATGTTATTATTAAATAATCTCACTGTGTACCAGTAAAAAACTGGACACTAGAATTAATAAAACACTGCCACCACTTTCAGAAGGTCTTGGCATTTGGGATAAGAGGATTTTAGAATCTGCTGTATGAGAAAACAAAAAGCAACTGCTTGGGGTAGTGGGGGGGGGCGGGTCACCCCGTCAGGGCACAGAGGGTTAGGGAGGGACACTCCTGTGTGGCCATCAGTTAGTGGGCTTGGAGGACCCACGAGGAATCTACATGTTGAACCAGAAAAAAAAAAAAAGCAGTTCAAAGAAGTCAATGGAAATAGTGAATCAGTGGACCTCTTAGTGGGCAAACAGCAAAAATATAGTATAAACAGACTTTGAAGCAAAAGTTAACTTTCACAGCCTATTAATTCTTTCTTAAAACATTGTTAGGCATAATGAAAAGGAACTAATTTAATAAAAGTGAATTGCTGGCTCCTGCGCATTTTAAGTATAACCAAAGGACACAGATGGGTGAAAACAATATTAAGGAGTATAAGAAAATATCTATTTTTTTAAAATAATAAGAATTTACTCTTATTCTTATATCATTTTGATGAGCTTATAAGTCACTGTAGTTCCAGCAGAATCCTCCTTCACTCAATGTACTATTTTAATTTCATCGTCCACATAGAGTTGAAGGTCCACAGAAAAACTGGAACCTGGTCTGTAATCTTAGGCAAACTCAATTAAAAATCTTAATTAAACAGAGTAACCCTTTTTAATAAACAGAGTAACCCTTTTTGTACTGCTAGGAAAAGTTCAATAAATAACAAGTCTATAAATTCCATATGCTACTATTAGCCGTGTGCTGACTGGCTTTCTCTATTCTTACACTTGATCTTAGCCAAAAGGCCGAGAAGCGATGGCTTTCTCTATTTCTTACCTTCTTCCCTGAACCACAGACATCTACAATGATTTGACTTACTCTTTAATAGCAGTAAAATCCTGGCTAAAATCAGAATCCTGAGTATTACTTGTGGATCTATGACAGATTCGTATCCTCTATCATATACATTTAGCTTTCTCAAAAAATAATTTACCAATTTGACAAGAATTATAGAAGTAAACTGAGAAGAAAAATATACATTTAAGTAATGAAGTAGAATGAACTACAGGGTTTTAGAAATAGCAGACATGAAATGGCAGTTTAGATAACGTGACTTAGGTAGCACAGCTATTTTCGGGACAGTCTCAAGAAGTTAGGTTTATACATACATAAATTGTTTACTTGCACTTTATATTTTCAGAGGACTAACCAAATAGGTTGTACAGATTTTATACATAATGTGAATACTTTTTTCTAAAGCAATATTTGGACCAAACTATATTTTATATTTTCTCAGGCTCATTTGAATTGCCACTTGTTTCTTTTTTTAATTTGTGATATTTTTATATATTTATGAATGGTTAATATACACTTTGTCAAGTAAAATTTTTTAATAAAAAGTATTTCACATTTTTAAATGTTTTCAAAAGCATTTTTACATGTTATTTCATGTTTTTAAATCCAGGCAGTGTGAGCAATTTTACCAGATTTTTAGTGATGTGAAGAAAGATTTACATTTTATCTCTTAGGAATAGAGGGAAATAATGTATTCAAATAAAATAGAATTCTAGATTGAGTCAACAAGCAGTGAATAAGAGGAAAAAAACACAGACAAAATAAAAATAAAGATAATTTTTTGCTTGATACAAATAAAAATTTTATTCTTAAAATGTTTAGGATTACAATTCACTTAATCTTTTATTCATTAAATGAAACTAACTCTAAGTGAAACTAACTGTAAATGTCTTTGTTCAAAAAGCATATGCCATTAAGGATAAAGCTAATAGAAATATTCTCTTTAAGGTAATCTCTAGCTTTTACTAAATCATTTTAATATTGGTAAGATGAGAAAATATTCATAACAGGTAGCAGAGATATAAATTTATAGTAAATATTTCACATTGACAATGAAAAACTAGGTAATTTTTACCACAAACTACTTTTTTTTGTGTGGGGAAAGGCATGAGGAAAGACATGTCACCTAATGAATGTGTAATCTTGCTAATTAGTTAATATTTTTAAATGCTTTGAAGATAAGTGCTCTGTTTTAATATTATTTGTGTACTGCAGCCTCCGTGAATTGAATGTATTTGCAAATGAAATGTATCCTTTTGATCTCTAAGTATAATTAGCAGTTTCTGTTTTTTTAAAGTTATAACTTCTCAAAATTTTCCTAGAAGTCCGACTTCCTAATGCAGGGGAAAGAACTCGATATATTCTGATAGTGGTGAGAATGGGGAGTTAGTTTTCCTTTTATGTAGGGATCAGGAAAAAAACAATGTTTAAAAGTTGGTTTTGATTGTATAGCTAGCAGAGATGGAAAGCCAAGTATTAGGAGAAATTCCAGGCCGAGCTGATGTTGAAATAGTGTATGTTTTTGATGGCTACTTGCCACAGATGGCAAAACTTGGAAGACCTACTTTATACAGTAAGTCTATCATCAAAATGCAAACATTTAAGAAACAGGATGTCACAGTGTTGAGTTAGATTAGATGTTAAAGGATTGTTTTGAAAAATAGAATTCCTGCTGGGCGTGGTGGCTCATGCCTGTCATCCCAGCACTCAGGAGGCAGAGACAGGAGGACTGCTGAGTTCAAGGCTTGCCTGGGCTACATAGTGAGCTCAGGGCCAGCCTGAACTACAAAGCAAGACCCTGTCTCAAAAGAAAATAGAATTCCTTATAAAATTACTTGTTAAAATTAAGCACGGTAACTTGTAGAAATGAATCCATGAAGTGTAATGATAAACTCTTCCAATAAATGTGTAATCTGAAAGTGGAGGATAAAAAATAGTTTCAAAAACCCAAGAGAAAAGAAGGAAAGAGAACAGAAAGTCAGATGGAAAGTGCTAAATTACAGGGATCTCTAAAACTATTGATGGAAACCCTTACAGATGTGAGCCCTTCCTAAGGGCTTCCCTCAGCCTGGGGGGTTTCCAGCACAATATGCAAGAATGTTGATGATTTACTTTGGGATACAAATACCTTGTCTCTGTAATTTCATTTTTGCCACATGCTGCAGATATTATCAGGAGATATTTTGCTGTACCTTTTTCTAATTAATGTACCTATTCTTTTTAAATTATTCCCCAGAGCTAATTAACTGCAGCTGGTATACATCCTATCATTTCATCTCAAGGCTTTATATTCTTCTCATGGCTTGAACGGTGCCTTCTGTCTGAAACAAAGGTTTTATCTGGAATATCTGGACTATTGGATTCAGTTTGAAAGATGTTTCCCTGAGGTTCTGATATGTTTACTTTATTTTGAAAATTCCAAATAGAATTTTTAAAGTTTATGGTAACTTCAAAAATACTTGAAAATTCCTGCTGCCTACATTATGTTGCAAATACAAAACATGAAGCTGGTATATATTATCAGGAAGCATGTGCAAGAAAGGGGTGGGAAATCAGTGCAGCATTAAATAATTCAGCATATTTGGTTTTTCTCAATTTGTCTATGTTAGGTAATTACAGATAGAATTTGGCTGAGGAAATGTGGCCTTTGAGTTTAATTACCTTACTGTAGTTCCTAGCAATTAATTTTAAAGGATAGATCAAGTGAATTGTATCTCCAGCTAAGTATGCTTTATGTGATATGAAAAATTAAAATATGCTTTAAAAAATCTTTACATGGGTTCAGTTTACATGTCAAAATATTTTTCTTAGATATAACTACTGATTATAATTTATATATCATATAAAGTAAATTTTGGTGATCAAATATGACAATGTTAGAAACCAAAATACCTAAATTATCATATATGATTCATGTATAGCAACTGGCATAGTTATCCAATTACAGTGAACATGAATGTTATCTACCCACAAGAAATCTTTTGTCCCAGGAACATAGGCTTACCTAAAAAAAACAAAACCGCTGGGCATGGTGGCTAACGCCTGTAATCCCAGCACTTGGGAGGCAGAGGCAGGAGGACTGCTGAGTTTGGGGCTTGCCTGGGCTACATAGTGAGCTCAGGGC
This sequence comes from Thryonomys swinderianus, assembly GCA_004025085.1. Classification (NCBI taxonomy): domain Eukaryota; kingdom Metazoa; phylum Chordata; class Mammalia; order Rodentia; family Thryonomyidae; genus Thryonomys; species Thryonomys swinderianus. The sequence continues at coordinate 55,684 of PVIC010002809.1, forward strand.
CAGCCTGAACTACAAAACAAGACCCTGTCTCAAAAAAAAAAAAAAAAAAACTGAGGAAAGAGTTTGTTTCTTTACACTTAATAACTTATAAAATATTTTCTGAGCACCCACCATTTCCAAGACACTGTACTAATTAATATATGCACAGAATATCCACTTCTATCCTGAAAAACACAACCTAATGACACAGTGGAAGAAAAATACAATGAAATCAGGTAGATGATGATGTAGAAATGGAAGCAGGGAGTGGTAGAAATGCAAAGGGATACAACAATGTTGATTCAGTCTTGAAAACATTAAAACAAGCTCTGCTGAAAAGGTAAGGTCCATAATTAGAATAGTGAATCAACAGGAGGTGCCACAGTGGATAAAGGAAAATATAAACAGAAACACAAAGTTGTCCATAAAAATCTAAGTACTTTGCTATTATCTATTTTAGTCATATGCCTAGTTGAACTAGTCCTAAAAATACTTCACCACTTTTATGCAACAGTTAACGGCCCAGTACTAAAAATAAGAAGAAACAGCAATAAATGAAACTTATGTAAATTAAATGTTATTCAAATTTATTTTCTTGTTAAGAGATACATGGGTACAATATGAGCATTTGCACTTTAATATGAAATATGGTTATATATATTTCATTTTTGACATCAAGTGATGTTGTTTTCCGTTTGATTGGATTTGTGTGATCCTTGACAATAATACCAAATGGAATCAATGTCCTGTTATCAGCCATACCCATCAGAGTTTACCTGTTTTCTAGAACACCAGAATTCTGTAACATTCCTCATTTGAATTTAAAAAGTCAGATTTAGCCGGCACTGCTCCAGGAATGTTTTCCATGTCAATATCAAAGTTTTTCAATTTGTACTCATTAGTAAAGCTGTTTCAACAGAAGTAGTGATCAGAAGTTCGGTAATAATTCTGAGGTTAAACAGGAGTTTTTCCTGGAAAAATTTTTGAAATCTTTGTCACTATCAGTGCTGAAAATGCACTTTTTCTATCATTTAAGAATTCACATGGGTGTCCACTTCTAAATTTTGGTTTCTAAATAGCAGCTAGTATGAAATAGTTCCTGTTTTATTGTCCCTTAAATAGCAATATCAAGGACTCTGCATGAAGCACAGAAATGACTTTCAGTCAGCATGCCAAGTTTTCTCTGATCATTTTGGGATGAGCTTTCCATCTTTTGGACATTTTATCGTAAGCCAAGTCCAGGATGTTAGAATGGATGGCCCACAAGGTTAGCCAACTTCTAGTAGAATGGATAGACTTTATATTCTATTGGAACACTCTTGACAAATTTCCTAAAAAGGCAGTGATTCGAGACTCTGGCTCCATGACAGACAACGTTTAAGACAGAAGACATAAATTCCCTCAGGATCCCTGGCAGGGTCTTAATCTCTGGGGTGTCAGTGGAGAGAGCTGTGAGTCACAGTCTTCGATGGTGCTTCTCTCTCCCGAGACAGCAGTGCCCTGGGCAAGTGCCTCCATCTGTGCACGTGAGTTACCAATCTCCCTTCTGAGCTCAGTTTTCCTCAGCAAACAAACTTTTAGGTTCTCCACAATGTCAGCAGTCTTTAGAGTGATCAAAAGGAGTTTAGAAAATGAGGATGCTTCTCTGAGGTAGTAAAATAATACTACACAGTGGATGGAAGTGCTAACAATTTTCTAGATACTTATTCTAGTCCAACCCACACATTATCTGGTTCATTCCAGGGTTCATAGCATTACATTGATTGTCCCAAAAAAAGTGTTCTTGCCAGGTGTGGTGGCTCACGCCTGTAATCCCAGCACCCAGGAGGCAGAGGCAGGAGGATTGCTGAGTTCGAGGATTGCCTGGGCTACATAGTGAGCTCAGAGCCAGCCTGAACTACAAAGCGAGACCCTGTCTCAAAAAAAAAAAAAAGTGCTTCTTCTTCTCCTTCTCCTTCTCCTTCTCCTTCTCCTTCTCCTTCTCCTTCTCCTTCTCCTTCTCCTTCTCCTTCTCCTTCTCCTTCTCCTTCTCCTTCTCCTTCTCCTTCTTCTTCTTCTTCTTCTTCTTCTTCTTCTTCTTCTTCTTCTTCTTCTTCTTCTTCTTCTTCTTCTTCTTCTTCTTCTTCTTCTTCTTCTTCTTCTTCTTTTCTTCTATCTTCTCCTTCTCCTCCTTCTTTCTTCTCTTCCTTCTTCTTCCTTCTTCTTCATCTTCCTCTTCCTCCTCTTCTTCCTCTTCTTCTTCTTCCTCTTCTGCTTCTTCTTGATAATGTAGTGCTTAAGTAAAAATTTTTATATTAGAAAAAACCCAAACTCAGGAATAAATGTACCCTTTCAAATCAAGTTGTCTTCTCATGACAGTAATCTTGATTATACTGTATATTTTCATGGTAGATAAAGATACTGTTGAAAATTGTTTCTGTGTGTGTGTATGTGTGTTCTTTGAAATTCAGTGAGCAGGTAGTCATCAGTCATTCAGAACAAGGTGGTACTTGAAATCCTTAATAACCCACACACAAACCCCAAACTGGAACATGTATATGGGATTCTAAAAAGATGGGGAGTTCAGTAGGGTGAAAGATGAGCATTCTTGGAGAACAGAGGAAATAAAAGAATTTCAGCTTTTGAGACTCAGTAGTCATTGATTGACTTTCTCAGGTACATGAATTGTGCACCAAAAATAATGAAAGTAGACATTTTGTTTTCCTTCAATTAATAACAATAGATCGCTTTATGTTAAATCAAGACACCATGTTATTTGCTCTGTACAAATTTAGAATCTCAAAGTTGTTATCACGTAGTCTCCAACCAGCAGGCCAGAAAGGGCTGCAGAGCTGATCGCAGGACGATGTCTTTGGCATGTGGTGGGCAAATCCTCATTGAATCTTTTCAGGAGCAAACTTAGATCACCTCTCGATGGGCCTTTTTGTACAGTGGCTCAAGTGTCCTCTTGCCTCTGGACCCCGCCCCAGATAATTTAACAGAGAAAGCAGACGTCCAGTAGGTTCTAGGACCTGACTCCCACAGTCCCTTGAGCTTTCCCAGACACCCTTGGTCAGCCTGTCCGCAGTGCGCAGGAGCTGGGCGAAGGCATGCCGTCGTCACATGCAGCAGAACACAATCGCGGGACCTGTCGGTAATATCTAGAAGAGACGCCTATGGTCAGGTGTCTGAAAAATCCTTTTTCATTCTTAGTTAGCATTAAAGTGAATAAAACACTATAGAGCACAATCTAGTTTTTTGAGATATCTAAGAACCTCAGGTAATAGAGCCTCCTGAATACTTTCAGTGAAATTCGCAATGAGAACAAAACTAATGATTCATTCTTCTACCTAAAATTGTATGGTCCATATTATTTGATGAAAATGACATATCCCAGTTTTTAAACTTAAAATAAATTCAAGAGAAATCAATTACATCTACTGTAGACATTCCTTTTAATATCAGTGAGTATATTAAATCATTCACACACAGATAATGTTAATTTTTCATTTTAAAATAATTTTCATCATTATTTTATTATTAAGTTATTTTATATAATTTATATTAATTTTAAAGAATGTGGCTTTTTTTTAAGATAGGGTCTTGCTTTGTAGTTCAGGCTGGCCCTGAGCTCACTATGTAACCCAGGCAAGCCTTGAACTCAGCAATCCTCCTGCCTCTGCCTCCCGAATCCTGGAATGACAGGCGTGAGCCAGGTTTTAATACTTTGTAGTGTTTCTTTTTATTACAGAAAAAGTTACTTTATCTAGAAAAGCGGTACACTAAAACAAAGTCAAATATTATGATATAATTGAGCTCTTTGTCCTATATGTGCAGCCATTTTTCTATCACAATGAAAAATATTTCAATAGTCTGTGAATTAACAAGCTACAGAGAGCACAGTTTCTTCTATATTAGCCAGAAGCTGATGTATATTAACTTAGACATCCTAAGTTGGTACACTGAAAGATTCCACCACTGTGGAGGTTTGACAATGTCTTTCAACTCAGCCTGTACAAACAAAATTTTACACTGGGTGCTATATTCTTCTGTAGTCTATCTATCTAATGGGGAAAGAGACTTACTGCCACCTCTGTGTATTAAGAATTTTGAGTATCAAATGGAAATTAAATAAATGTTTTCTGAAATATGAATAGTTACCTGTGTTAATACATGTGAACTCCTCATGTTGAATTTGATTCCTGGGTTTGCACCATATCAGTGCATAGGAGTTGAATAATTACTTACAATACCAATACATCTTAGGAATTTAAAACTAAATATTGACTAAAGCTAACTTTTCAGAAGAATAGTGAAGCCCATTTCAGGATCTTTTAGTAAAGTGTTCTACCACATCTTACATTTCACTTGATTATTTCTGTCTTAAGAAATTAATATTTACTGGTGTCTCAATTGATATGTGATATCAAGCTATCACATTTACATTATGATCTTTGTACCTTCAATGACTTGTCAGGGTGTGTTATTTAACAATGATGGGTTGACGACAGTATTAGGAAATACATCATTAAGTGCAGTTACTCATTGGAACTGAGTGACTTCTTTAGGCTGTGACTGTATTTCTGCTCCATTTGTTGTTTACTTACCTGGGCTGACAAGGGATGCTCAGAAATAAATATTGCAATGGTATTCTAAGGGTTTAACATTGGATCCCTCAGTAATATTAAATCTCATCCTTTTTCTGCATGGTTGAAACAGTTGCTGAAATGGATGGGTAGAAATTTAAAAGGCTATGAACAGATTGTTGGTATTAAAAAAAAAACAGCAAAAACTAATCTTTAAAATGAACTTGGGCAGAAGCCAGAGGAGATGCTCAATTTGATACACTCTGAGCTTTTTGGATGGTATGAGGAGGGTGGTTAATCTTTTCTTCCGTTCTGTGTACAACCCTGTGCATTTGCAAATCATAACCACACAAGAGGGATGCTGACAGGTCATATAGACCTCATTCCAGCCACCCCATTAGACAGAATTCCGATATTTTTGCCTGCAATTTTTCTGATTTTTTTCACCCATTGAATACCCTTTGATTACTTGTTGGAATTGTTTTTCATAAATTAAATTATTTTGTCTCAAATTTCCTTGTTTTGAATTAAAATTTCTTCTCATTTATAATTTATATATTTGAAATTCTGAGCCAGGGTCTTCTAGGTTGCTATGTTATCCAGGACGGTGACTGAACTTGTGATTCCCCTGCCTCAGCTTCCCAGAGTGCTGGGATATCACCTACCATGTGACACCAGGCCTGATACACTACGTATTTGAAAAGTTTTTTTGTTCTAATAAAATAAAGCCATTATGTATAGATATCTGTAAAACTTTGGTTTACAATTGCAAGAAAAAGGTTTATGTTTTATTCTACTATGAATTTATTTTAATTGTCAAAATTTTTAAACAGTGACATTTTACTGCCAATAAATATACTGAGCTGTTTGCCTGCTCTGGCCTATTCCTTTTTTTTTTTTTTTTTCTTTTTTGAGACAGGGTCCCGCTTTGTAGTTCAGGCTGGCCCTGAGCTCACTATGTAGCCCAGGCAAGCCTCAAACTCAGCAATCCTCCTGTCTCTGCCTCCCGAGTGAGTCACCATGCCCAGCATTCTATGTGGTCACCAGGATCAAACTCAGGACCTTGCGCTGTGAGGCAGGCATCGGAACCACTGAGCTAAATCTCCGGCCCTGCTCTGGCCTATTCTGAAATACATAATTCATGTCTCAGGTCATTTATCTGGCTATAATCTTCAATTTTTAATCTATTTTTCATTTGTAAGTGAAGGGTCCTAAAGTCAGTTTCGGTGAACTCATGACTCAGCTCTCCAGAGGCCATTTGTTTTTAAGTTGTACACCAACTTTGCTCAGTTCTTACTTTATTTTACTTCCAAACCACTGAAGAGATTTTTATGCAACTGTCTCCCCCTGATTACAAATCTGACCGGATGCTGCTACAGCTCCAGTATGACTTTTGATGCAGGGATTTGGGTGAGAAAGTCGGGCTTCCCATTCTTAGGCAGGGAGGGTTCTGTGAAGAGGTAAACACTGTGTTAGCTCTTGACCACTATTTTTGTTGTCAGGGTGAAATACCATCCTCATCCTTCCACAAACTATGTTGAAGAACTCTGTCCTTGAGCACCGTATGAATTACCTGAGGCATGTATTGTTAAGAAGTAATGCTTTAATAACTATGCTTCATGATAGAAAACAAGAAAATCCTGAATTCAGTATACTCTTTGTTCTGAAGCCATTTATCAAAATAGTAAAAAGCCTACATCCATCTGATCATCTTCCCTTACCTCCCTACCCAACGGCTTCTCTTATTTATGATTAATCCTCACCAGGAGGGAAAGAGCGCTCTTTCCGAGGAAGTGTTAGGCATTTGCTTACAGAGCAATAAATCACATGCGTGTTTATGATTCTCTGTTGTATGAAATCATAATTTCCTGTTGTTTTGTTATTTATGCAGCACTTTCTAATGATTACAGATCCAACTTAGCTGTCCTCCACAATATATATTGCTTAAATAAAATATGGATATATCCAAAGCTCTGTAGTTAAGATACGGTTGTAAAGATAGTTCTTCTGAAATTCCTATTTGCATGGGTCTCAAATTTCTATGTATTCATATAATAGCAAATAGGAACAGTAAATATCTCAGAAAAATTTTGTATTAACTCAGGATATTGTTGTTTTCCACTTTTTGTCTTTTTAAACATCACCTTTTAAAATCTTTGTCATCTATCACTTACTATTAAACAGAATATTGAGGCTTTTAATTTGATAAAAAATTCTAAATTTTTCAATCCATTCCCCACTAGTCAAGTCTTAGCTGTTATGTAACAAGTAGTTACTATTGCCAAGCACTGGGATCCACACATTCGAACATCAACCAAAACGCGGTGCAGACTAAATACTCCCCAAAGCTTCAGTGGTGGACACAGGGGTCTGCATCCCGATCTGGGTGTGGACCTTCATGGCACACCAAGGGGAAGCCTTTTAGTTCCAGAATGTTTTCCTTACAATTCTGTTTCAACCACTGCTTTCTTTAATGTGTAGTTTTCAGTGTTGTTCTTCTGTATCATTGAGATTTAATGGATATTTGTTCCCCACTGTTCTTCTTTTGGATGTGGTTAAAGAGCCATTGCGAAATTGCATCCAAAACATCCAGAAACATTGTCTTTTCCCAGCAGCCACAGAAGCAGCTCAGGTCATGGAGCAGTGCAGAGTCCGCAGTGCTGTTTCCGGTGTCCCGGCCTAGGAGGTCAGTATGCAGTGCATTTACTCCGGCAGCATTTAAACTATTCAGAACATGAAAGAAGACACACATTGAGAAACCTCAACAATATATAATTAAAAATATGTAGTATAGCTCTGAGCATTGCAAACACAATAATGCTATCTTTGACATGGGGGATGTAGTTCGTTTCAGAAAGTCTGGTGTTCGGTTTGGCTTCTCATTGTTGTGCATGTGATGCTGAGGTTTAAACTGAGGCTTGGACACACTCCAGGCCTGTGCTTTAACACTGAGCTACAGCCTCTATCTCTGCTTTTTAAAAGTTGTTTTCTGATATTCGTTCTGAAGTAATTTTAAAATTATTTGTAACATAAAAAAATTTATAAATAACTAAAGTTTTCTTTCACTATTCCTTCCAACATTTACAAGACATGTGTTCAAAATGATAAATGTTTAAATTTTATTTTGTCTGACTTATTTGCTTTTTTTTTTTTTTTCTTGGTGTTTTTTTGGTACAGGGGATTGAACTTGGAACCTTGCGCTTGGGAGGCCAGCACCAGAACACTGGGCTAAATCCCAGACCTGAAATGTTAAGAGTAATTATTACAGTAAAAGACATATCACCATTAATCCTGTTACAGTATTATCCATTGCTTCAAGTATACACTTGACCCATTGTTCTTGATAATTTGTGAAGCTATTCTGAAAATCTTCTTTTATGAATGTCTTTGGTAGCACTGTCCTGGCTGTCTTGATGTCCTATGTCTATTCAAAACATTCATGTTTTCACTTTGGGGAAGAGACAGAGGTGACACAAGGAGAGATTTGGTGTGTAGGTGGGTGAAGAAACATAGAAAGATTTTCCCAAGCTTGCCTTACATTGGGTCCCATAGGCAGGAGTATTTGCTGTATTTCTTACCATATCTTCTAAAGACTTTAATAAAAAAGAACTTCCAGAACTGTCTCCAAAAGTCCTAAGAATGATGGAAAAATGTATCTGAAGCAAGGTGGAGTAGAGTGAAGGGGTTTCACAGAAACTTGCTATTTATCGTACTACATTTTTGAAAGTTAAATGTTCATTGTATATTACATTCATATACAATATGTAGCCCAGAGTTAGCATGTCAGTCAGCATCCTATTAAGAAAAGAAAAATAGGCTATTTCAAACAGAAACATTTCACACAAAAATAATAAAACATTTTATGAAAAAATTGGGAAGCCAGGAGAAGGTAAGTGAGTGTCAGAAAATGCAAATTATTAATTCCAGGGAGAAAGTTTTCCCACAATCTCAGAGATGGACTGAGTATAGTTGTGCTTTACCTGAGGATGTTGGGTGGGCAGTTTGCATGATGATGTCAGATTATAAAAAAATAATGGGCTAGACAACTGGTGCTTATTTCCAGAGGGTGGAAGCCTGGCCATTTGACCCAAAAAGGAGAAATACATATTCATGTGTACATATCTAGACATGCTTTGAAAAAGTGGAATGCCATGGATGTAGCACAGAATAGTTTTATTCCTGTCCTTCTCCTCTGCGTCTTTTATCTATCAGAAAATCTGTGCAGAGGCACAGTCACAGTATCTGTGATGTCTGGATAAGTGGAAGAGACGAAATCCCAAGTTGTAGGCTTCCAGTTTTAACCTGTTTTCAACTTGTCTCCTATGTGAGAAGGCCAGGTGGGTATCTGGCTTTGGTTATTTCTCTCTGCTGCCCAAAGTTTCTGTGCTATCTGAACTTTCTAGCATTAATGGGACGGAGGTTGAGCACAGATCAGAAGCTAAAGTGTTATTTGTTAATTTGTGCCTTAGCGGTCTGACATTCATGCTCTCTATGATTGCCAGATGCTTGAAGCTCATGTTGAATATGTCCCTTGGATTTATTTGCCCAGGGAATATCTAATGTCCTTTTTCCTGTACAGTGTCCATTTTTGGGCAGAAATCTTTCAAATTTCCCTGGTCTTGCACCCTCTGCATCTTCTCCAGGCTGCAAGAGGCCGTTTGCAGAATTAGCGAGCTTCTGAGACACCCGGCTGGCTTTCTGTACATCGTCATCCACCAATGATTTCTGTGAACTCCTCAATTAAGCCCTCTTGCTCTGACAATGACAGGAAATCAGGGACATTCCTGTTGTTCCCACTTATCTGACCAAATGTGAACTGGGCATCATCCCTCTTCTTTTGCCCTGTGGCTCAAAGAACACACGTGCCATGAGGGATAAAGTCCTTGTTATTTTACAAGCACTAGAGAGATTCACTACATCTATTTGCAAGCATTTCTAAAAATAAAAAGAAAAAAAGAAGCAAGGAAAAACCACTTAAATCTTGTATAAATCAGTTATTTTATAACCTGTAGTGGGAACTTGGTCAGCATGGAAGGACCAGTATTTTACTACTGTCTTGGAAGTACTTCTACATGAGTTGGATCACTTAGAATCACACACTGAAAAATAAGAATGAACTAGATATCCTTTCTTCAGTTCTTAGTCTTTAAATATACAAAATATAAAGAATGAAAAGCATTTTAATGGAATGTACAACAGAAGGACAAAAAAAAAACCAAAAAAGTCAAAGATATTGTTTAGGAGTGATGTAAAAATAAAATTTTAAAATCCTGTGTATTTGTAATCAAGACAACAAAATACTTAAGGTATACGCAAAGTAAACATGAAGTTCACAAAGCCCTGCAAATCCTTCTACAACATTTTGGAAGTGTATCTAAGAGACAAAGAAGGGAAGTTGAGACTCAATCTTGTAAACAGGTGGAAAAAGAATGTCTAACACTGAACTGATATGAATAAGATGTGTTTTATTCTTAAGCTTCAGTTTAGTAATATTTGGCTGTCTAAAAGTTGGTAGTCTCAAATAGATGTGTCTTTTGTGACAAATACTGAGAGCAATTAGTATTGGTTTCTTGAAATGTACAAGACTGAATAAGGTTGAAACAACAGAAACCAAATACTTAAATGTCAAGTCAGAGAAACATTACAGTATTTATACATGTGACTCTGATTTATTTCACATAAGCATATAGTCCCAAGGTGCATCCATTTAGCTATAAATCTCCTGTTTATCTTTCTTTATGGCTGAGTAGTACCACATTATGTAAAAAAAACCAAACTCATCTTCATCTGTTCTTTGGTTGATAGACATGTGGCTTGTTTCCAAGATTTAGCTATTATAAACTATGTTGCTATGAACATGGGTGTGCCTATATCATTGTATTATGAAGATTTGGGGAAGATACCAAGGAGCTTTGAACCTCTGGTGTTTTGAGGAATCTCCACACTGATTTCCACAGTCATTCACCAGTCATCACTCCCACCAAGAGTGGAGAAGTGTTCCTTTCTCCCTAGATCCCAACCAACATAAGTGAATGGTTGATTTCATGATAATAGCCACTCTCTGAGGATTGAGATGAAATTTCATTGTTATTTTAACTTACATCTGTCTGATGACCACGGATGCTTAACATTTTTTTCATGTATTTATTTGCTGTCTGTAGTTCTTCATCTCAGATGCCCATCTTTGTACTGGCTCTTTAAATTTAGGAGGTCTGATTTTTTTAGTCCCATATTCTAGATATTCATCTTTTGTCTGAGAAACAGGGGTCAAATATTCTTCCACCCTGCTGGTTGTCTCCTTATTCTGTTGCTTATTTCTTTTGGTACACAAAAACTCTTTAATAAGATGAGATTCCAGGGGTTGTTCCTTTGTATTATTTTCCATGCAATTGGGGCTTTATTCTTAAAGTCTTTACCTGCAGTTACATCTTCAAGAGTTATACCTATTCTGCCTTCCATCAGAGGTAGGGTTCCTGTTTTAATGTTAGATCTTTGATCCATTTTGTAATTTTAGCTTAGTGAATGATGAGTGGCATTGAACTATTTAACCAAATTTAAAGTGCTGGAGTTGTCTTCCACATTTGTTCTAGCCTGCCATGAGTCACATGATTCATTACACAAGTCCTGTAGTAACTGCCTGGTCTTCTTATTCTCTTGTATACTCCTGCACTCACAGACCCATGCTCCTAATTTCATTTCTTTCACCGAAGTTCAGAGTGGATGGATTTGTTCTCTGATTTTTTGTGAGTGTTCTCATGGCCAGTTTAACTGCTGAGGGTTAGCAGGCTGGCGAGTTCATCGTAATCAGCATCTATTCCATTTCCATTTGATACTCAAGGTCTATTGTTGCCAATTCACTCAAGAAGGTGTTTTTATTGAAGTGGCCCTTAAGTGCTGGCTTCTGCACACTGCAAATGTGATTCTTGTGCGAATGGCACTGCAGAAAGCTCCCTCTGTGTGATTCGAGACTCTCGACTCCTTCTTCTCTGGATTCTTCAGGGGGCTTCTGTCCCTCAAAAGTAACAGGTGTTTGTCTGGCAGGTATTTTCCTCTGTAAGCCCTCTGTAAGGGCTAAATCTTACGACATGGGATTTAAGGGAGACTGTGAGTCTTGCCTTCAGTATGTTCTAAATTCTCTCTGAAAATCAGGATATGTAACAGACAGGCATGTGTATGGCAGAGTTAAACATTAATGTAACATAAGTATTTAATTCTCAGGAAATGTGATTGTTGAAAGCTTTGAGCATATCTTAGTATCTTATTTCAGCTGCATATTAGACATGTATCATTCCTTTTCACAGCTGAGTACATGTAGTTAATTCTACTTCCCTTCCACTTCTTAATACATGGCAGATACATTTTTGAGTGAAGTCCTTACAACCATGTTCTGTCTCATCAGAAAGACTTCACAATTGTATTTCCAGGATTACCAATGGTTATCAGCATAAGCAAAAACTGAATAAATCTCCAAACTGCCTGACCATAAAAGAATTCCAGAATTTTCAGAAATTCACAAATTTCTTCTGTGCTATTGGCAAGCTACTGCTGTTTGCACTCAGTACCCATAGATGGTCTTTGAGTGTGGCTTTCTCGTTACCATATTCATTCCTTTTATCAAGTTGCTGAAAGTTTCTTTAATATCTTTTGTATCAGGGAGTCAGCATAGTAAATATTCAAAAGCCACTTTGTTCTTTGGACCATAATATTGAACTATTATCCAGAAACGGAAGGAGCTGTCTCTCTTTTTTTTTCAACATTCAGAGGGTCCTTACCACTCAATGTAAAATAAATTAATACTAGAATATTAGAAGCCTGCTGAAATGTAATCCCTTGTTGTGTTACTTTTTACTAGGCAAGACTTAAGCAATGTCTTGTGAGCTCTCCTTCCTTGTGGCTAAATCACTTGGACCTCTCCAGGGATTGCTCTAAATCCAATAATCCATCTTTTACCTTGCTTACATGAAGACTTTGAGTCACATAAATACCCTCATGACTTTTTGATCAGAAATCTCAGTGGCTTCTCAGTGCTTACAGGAAAAACTCACCTTAACCTAATATTCATGTTCTTTATAGCGGTCATGAAGTTGCTCTCAACCGTCCTCTTCATATGCATCAAACTCTCTCCATAGTGCATAATTTGTTTGTTCCCAAGTTTTTCAATCTATTCCACCTCCATGCCTTGACTCATTCCATTACATATGCTTAGAGTGCTTGTCCCCAGGTTTCTATCTGGAGATTACTAATCCCTTGGAGTCTAGATCAGTTTTTTCCCATCCTCATTCTTTTTTTCCTTCTGGGAAAAGTACCTCTCCGAAGTAGCCGTGATTTATTTTGCTTGTGTTCCTATTACTAATGCCACCCCACACTGACTCATATGCCGGTTAGATTGATGTCCGCAGTCCCCGGAGTGCTATGCCCTTAACACAGTCTGCATTCCTTGCTTTGATTTTAGTTTTCCTTTAAGTCCATCCATATCATTACAAAATGGTGACTCATGGAATACCCACGTTAACATCTTTGCTGTTGATTTCTAATGTTTTGTCCTAGAACACAATATCCTTTCTTTAAATTTAGTTGCATTACATCTCAGTAAGGATTTTGAAAGATTGTAAATTTTGAAAACATACCTCATCTTCACTCTTTGTTCTTCTGTGAGTAGATGCCCTTTGTAGTGGAGATATTGAGTGAGACAGATTTAAGTGACTAAGGCTGAGTTTATATACTTAGTGGAGAAAACAGTGTCTTTGCTGTCTGCTGACTTATTGACTATAGCTTTGGTCTTGAAAACTACTTTTCTTTTCATTGATACATCATGATTCAGTGGAAGGAATATAAATTTTCCTTGGAGTATATCAAACTCCATTCTGACCTTGAACATACTAATTTGTGACTTGGTTTAGTGAATACAACCACGTATATTTGACTAATGTTTTGTCACTAGTTTTTGTGTCCTTTGTATGACATCACAGGTATCTGTTCTTTTCAGTGTGTATATGGCAGCCTCATCCTTATAACTGTGAATATTCAATAGCATGGACAGAACAAACTTAATATTCTTAAAGTTGGAAGCAATATGCCATAGTCATTGTCCAGATTTAGAGCTGAATGCTTTTAAGACTTGTTACTTAGCAGATTCATGATACTGTTTCTCTGTGTATCATTTTCATTTCCCAAAAGCATGAAACTTCATGGAAGGATGGGCGAAGGGGCAGAGAAATTAAAAGGGGAAGTGATTAAATATGTCATGTACTTCCACAGACCTGCCAAAATAAATCCCATTAATATAGATAGCCTAGATGCACTAATAAAAATGTGGGGAAAACAAGATTCACCAATATGAGAAATAGTTATTTTATTATGAAGAAATGTCACCATCAAGTGGCAGCAACTTTGAGCCATGGCCATAAACATCAATAATGGACCTTTGTTAATTGTAGGTGGCTCAGGGAGCAAATGAAAGTAAATGACATGGCCAACATTATATCCTGGAGGTTCTTTTCATAATAGAGCTATTTTAGGTCAGTATGTATTTTATAGTACAAAATCTAAATGAAGTGATGTCTTTGTTCTGAGTAAGGGAGACATACTCTCATCTTTCCTATGGTCCGAGTTGAGTCCATTTTGTATACACAGATATTGATGAACTAGTTTGCTGACTGATTGTAAATTTTAAAAATATTTAATTTTAGTCTTATTTCTAAATGTTAATAAAGAAGTTTTTAAATGACAAAAATTATAAAGGTAACTCTTAAATGAGGGAGACTTTACCAAGGCTTTGAAAGACTGTAGCTCTGATATACAATTGTCTAGTGTTGTCTGCTGAGGTTACCAGTTATTAGGTGTGTAACTTAAGGACAAGATCCTCATTTGTGAAGGGAGAACAACATAATGTGATTGTAAATGATAAGTGAGAGAGTTGTAAAACAACCTTTCAGAACTTCCAGACATATTAGTACTTGATAGAATGTTGCTCTTCCCTTTTGGATAGGGTGTTGGAGTTTCTGTTTTTCTAAGTTTTGGTCCTGCATCTCAGCAATGTCTGCAATCGTCAGAGTCTGTCTCACTCTTGTTTTTAGCCTGTCTATTTACAGTTTAGAGAAGAGAAAAATATGTGATGGAAAAGTCCAGATACAGGTCCCAACATGACAGAGATGGATATGCAAGTTACAGGACCCTGTCCCCAGTACCAATATAACCCATGCCTTTTCAGGGACCATCAATGCTTAAAAGTCATAATTTTCTTGATAGGCAAAAAATATTTATATCCTCCATTTTACAAAACTTTTAGGTCATCATCTACCTTGTTTCACATCCTTGTATTATATTCCCTTGCATCCTACCTTGTTACAAAAAGAAATAATCTGTGTTGACTATTTGCTATTATTTGGTTTATATCTTCCTCTTAAACTTATCTTCCCTTAATCTCCTACTTATCCCTAGCTCCACAGCTGAAAGAAGAGGTTAGAAATAGGTATGTTTCTTTTAAACATTTTACAAAACAGGATGATAGAAAACACATTTTAAAAATGTAAATCTTTCCTTTTCCACCCCTGTAGTTTAATACCACTTCTTATGATGACTTTGTAAATGTACATTTTTTTTTCTGCCATAGCCTAGTAGAGCATAAAACCATATAAGCATTTGGATGTTCAAAAATGTTAAATGTATATTGGGAATGCTTCACATTTTTCCATAAGAGTCTAACACTCCCGGAATAAATGCACATCTGTTGTCTATATTATTATAGGGGACACATGAGCCAGCAGTCCAGGGGGACAGAAGCTGGTGGGGCCTCTCTCCTGGTAGTGTCCCACTTTCACTCCCAGTGTGCACTGACAAATTAGAATGGAGTTTAAGAAATTGTGAAGTGTTGGCATATGATTTGAAAGAACCAAATCATCCTAAGGTCTCAGAGGACAGCTTTTAGATCATGCACTTTCCAAATTTTCAACTGTAACATAATTCTTTACATTGAAAGTTATTTCAAAACATACCCATCAGGAACATGCAAAACTATTACAATACAATGAGTGCAGATGGGGAAGATAGAATTCTCTACCTGAAAGGAGAAATGTGAAACAATCCTAATTCTACCAGAGTTTTATTACTGTTTAATTTTAAAAAGCAGAGTGATTTCCAAAGAATTGCTATCATACACTTGGTTTATAAAGGGTAAAAAAGACTGGCTTTATACATGTGCTCTAAGTATGTATGCGGGTGTTACCAGTTATTAGTCCTGTGATTTTAGTGCAAAACTCCACCTTAGAGAAATTGGAGCTTTCACAAATTATTTTAACTTCTAGGTTTCTTTTTGCTCATGTGTAGATAAGAAGTATAAAAGAGGACCTCGTAAGTTTTCATGCAGATTTAAAGAAATAATAGCATCAGACACAGGATCTGACTCATAGACAGTGAGTGCCTTATTTTTATAGTTGTTCTCGTCCAATCTCTCAGCCATTTTCTTTTTAAAGATGTTTCTCCTGAAAGAGCCATTGAGATTCCTGTGTTTCTCCTGGGCTTTCCACGTGCATACAAATTCAGACATCTGTGTTGTATTGTATGGAAATAACTAAGAAACAGTGCCTAAAAATTAAGATTTTGAGTCAGAACTCCACATTTACTAGCTGTTTAAATTTAAGCAGAAAGTTGGAGCTTTACAAGACAAATATGGTTCACTTATGAGAAGGGAAAAGGAACGTAGTCCATAAGATCTTAAGGAAACATATTACTCCTGGTAATATTAGGAAAATCTTTTTTAACTAATTTAACAGCTGCAAATGTGTGCCTATCATTCTTCCGTAAGGTCCAGAGAAAGGAATCAAGTTTCCGACTTAGAAGAACTTTTGAGCAGGGAATGCCCCAGTAATACTTCATTTGCAGAGCAGAGAGAAAGATTCATTATTTAGGGCACTGTCCCAGAGGACGGTGTGGGAGCTGAAAAGAGAGTGGAAAACAAAAGAAATCGAGACACAGAATGCGTGACTCACGCTGGACCACTAATCTGTAGCAAGCCGGGAAACAGCCTTCCTTTTCCTTTCCTGCTTGTCTAAAAGGAGATAGAATTTATACTCCGCAGTCGGTGATCACACCTGCATGCACAGTGCAAACCCTCTGGTGTTTTCCAAGGGCTCAAAAAAAATAAAACAATTGCAGGAGGAAGTAACACACCTGTGTGCTCTTGGCTAGAATGATTATGTATTGTAACCAGCCAAATGTTTTCAAAGAGGAGTTTTCTGCAGCTAATTTAATATATATGTAAACTTCATTCCATTTGTTCATATTCCTTCTGCTGTACTGTTACCGGGCTAACCGAATGGGTACGAGGGGAAAGAGCTTCCTGAAATGCATGTGGTGGCTGAGCGTTTGGTTGATTTTCTTGTTTAAAGTGAAAACATGAAAATGTAACAATAACTTGTGGCAGGCCAGTGTTTCTGGGCAATTAGAGCAGACCTTAGGGGGTGTTTTTAAGCTTGAGTCCAAGTGGCTCTATAGACTCCAGAGACATATAATAATCCCCTAGATATGTACTGCCTGGGGTGTCATGTTAATATTATGAAATCAAATTCAGACATACAAAAGAAATCGTGTAGATTTGTGCTTATATTAGGCAATACATGTATATATACATATATATGGCAAAACATTAACAGCATCTTAAAATGAGGTTCTTAGAAGCTGCTGTGTTCACAAGTGCAGTTGGATATCTCATTCCGTTGCTGTATATAAACTTCTAGGGCTGGGAGTGTAGCTCAGAGCACCTGCCGGGCCCATCGGGACCTACAGCAGGGAAGACCAGCACCACCAAAATAAACACATGAAATAAAGTGGCAGAATTGTGTTATATTTCTTGAATCCCATTAAATAATTAAAGCTAAATAATAGATCATAAGATGATTGCCTATGTTACTATGGTTAAAATTTATGGTGTATAAATTTACTTGAATGTTGAATACTAAAAAGCTGATGATTAATGTTTCATACATTAAAAATAGCACCACTTATGTAAATACATGACATGAGAAAGGAATTTTAACCTGTATAAAAATCTCTTTTGATAGTGCTTTGAAAAAAATCTATTATTGTAGGGTAATAGCTTGACTGTAATGTCTGCTGTTAAAAGAGGAAGTTCCTGTACAAATATTAATCTTACAATATTACTGCTAAATATTCAGCTGATTTGAATATTAAAATAGCCCAAAGGCTCTTCAATAAAATATGTGATTACGGGAACATCCAGTCCCTTTCCTTGTGCCAGCGAAAACCCATTCATATAGTGACCGATTTCATAATAGCTTAAATTAAATAAATATATTAATTTTATAACAGAGCAAAAACTTCAGGTTTCATTTTGTGCTTTTAGAAAGTTTTGTACTATTATATTTGCAGTTTTCTAAGTTATGACAAAATTTTGACTCTTAACTTGAAATTTTGTCTTAATTTATTGTTTTCTTTTGCTTTTTATTGATAGTTTTGCAGCACAGAAAGATTTTAATTTCTAGAAACACTTTAGACTATTTTCTTTCTTTTTTCTTTTTTCTTTCTTTCTCTCTCGCCCACCCTTCCTTCCTTCCTTCCTTCCTTCCTTCCTTCCTTCCTTCCTTCCTTCCTTCC
>PVIC010002810.1:0-73912 GCA_004025085.1 Thryonomys swinderianus
CACTGAGCTAACCCTCCGGCTCCTGATACCTATTCTTAAGTCACTGAGAAAGCCTCCTCAGTTTAGGTTTCAAGCTGTTTGGGAATCTGTGCTCCCCACATTTAGTGCTTAGCACTGTTGCCTCTTTTGATCCTGAAATTTCTACCACATTGCAGTGAGTCTAAGTAAAGCCTGGTTGATGGGCAGGAGGCTTGAATCTTAGTGCCTCCTACTATATCTAAACTATGGTTTGGACAGGGAGTGCCCCACCTAGAGATTCACGTCCTGGGAAGCTGGTCCCCGTGTGGCAATTTTGAGATGATGGTATCTTGACAGTAGTGGTTCTCGTGGAAGGTAAATGCTATAGTTCCAGGAAGCCCTGGCCACATGAATGGAATAGTGCTGTCTCATGGGAATGGCTTAGGGCTCAAGGATCTGAGTTAGTTTCTAAGAGAATGGCTTGTTACAAATGAGCCTGGGACTCTCCCGTGTCCTCCTTCTTGCTTGAGTCCCTGCTATATGATTCATCTACATAGCAACCCTCACCAGAGGCTCCCGGCCCCCCAAATGCTGGTGAGGTATTCCCTGGCCTCCAACACTGGGAGACAAAAAAACTCCTTTTGTTCAAAAATTAGCTAAGCTTGTTAAAGCAACACAAAACAGACTAAGACAATCTATCACTGAAAGGGAAAGATATCTATAATATATTAAGTGGAGAAAAAAAGCCCTCTGTGTTAGGAAAGGGATAAGCTACTATGTCTGGCTATATTAATCATTTTACTCTGTCTATATGTATCAGCACATAATGTCCACCTTAAACATATACTATTGGAAAGACTGAAAAATAGTATGAGTTTATATTAAAAGCATACAAATATTTACAGGAAAAAATAACTGGTGGCTGTGCATCCAGACCTCAGCAACAGTTATCACTGGGTGTAATTTCTGGAAATGATGTTTATTTTCTTTTATACATTTCACTAATGTTAGGTTTTTTTCTGTAATAAGCATGTCTTTTCTTTTAGTTTGTTTTTGAGGGTTCTTTTTCTTTTCTTTCTTTTCTTTTTTTTTTTTAGACAGGTTCTCTCTCACTATAGTTTAGGTGGGTCTTGAGCTCACTATGCAGCGCAGGCTGGCCTTGAACTCGCAACAATTCTCCTGCCTCTGCCTCTGGAATGAGCATGTGTTTTTATTATAAAGAGAAGAAACAAAACTAGTTTGCAAAAAAATGCCATTGTGAGAGGATCAGGTAGATAGTGCTGGTTTCAAGAGGTGGGCTTTGGAAGCTGGGAGGCCAACAGTGACACACGGAAGAACAGTAAGCATAAGGGTGTTCCCGACTGCAGGGCACAGGGCATCATCAACTTGATGCCAGGGTTGTGTCTCCCTCTGTATTACGTGGAGTTGAAGGAAGGCTGGAAACTGGTATGGTAAATGGAACATCACTATGGGCTGAGTTGTGTTCCCCCCGCCGCTATGTTGGAGCTCTAACTCCCAATTCTTTACAATCTGACTCCATTTGGAGATAGGGCCATTAAGAAGGTGGTTAAATGAGGTCATTAGCATGAACCCCCATTTCATATGACTGGTGACCTTATAAAGGGCCTTTAGGCACATGGAAATATCAGGGAGTACTTACATGCACAGAGAAGGCAACCTCTTGCAAGCCATGAACAGCCTCAGCTGAATCCATACTCACTGATGCATGGATTTCAGATTTGCACCCTGCAGAATTGTGAGAGTTCTTCAAATACCCAATCTGAGATATTTTATTATGGTGGCCTCAGGAAACCAACTCTAGGCTATTCACAGTTTTAAGCTTTTGAATGTTGAAATGTGTAAAGAGTTCAGCTAAATAGTTTTACAATATTGTGTTTTTTTTGGCCTTCAATCAGAATACAAGTATTTCATAAGCAAAACTTCTTCAAATAAGTTGTGTCTTCTTGTGATTCCACATAATTATAGGCCTCCTCAGTTTCATTTCATTCTAATACAGAACATAAATGTATCCAATTAAAAATAGGTGCTCCAGAAATGATCCATCTTGCAGTTGAAGTATTCTAAAATGCAATTATAGAATTGCAGCATTAATATTATATGCTGTCCAAGAGCTCACTGTTTAATTTGTTCAGTACCTCCTGTGTGTATGATAAAATAAATTTCAAGTTTCCTTGTTTGCAAATCATGTTTCCAGTAACTGCATTTTGGCACTTCACTTCATAAATGCTTGATTAAAGCTTTTCAGAATCACACAGAAAAGTTCTCAAATTATTAGGCATCAGAAAAATATCAAAAGCCTCAACAAAATGTCACTACATGCTAGAATAAATAGAGTCATGCTACTAAGTGTTGGCAAGGATACGAAGCAGTGGAACCTTACACTGCTGGTGGGAATGCAAAATGATACAGTAACTGGCAAACACTATCACATTATTTTATAAGGTTATATTCACTACTATCCAACCCAGAAATTCTCCGTTTTTTTCCCCAGAAATTCTACTTTTGAGTACCATATTTACCCAAGAGCAATAAAGAAATATATATATGACATATACAACATATATATTATATATACCTAAATAAAATATGTACATGAATGTTCATAGCAGCATTGTTCACAAGAACTCCAACTGGAAACATCTCAAATGTCCACTCCTATTGAATGGATAAACAAAGATATAGTGTATCTATACCATGGAAAACCTCCCAAAAGAAGGAAATACTAATGTAGATAACAGTGTGCATACATTTCAAAAATATTAAGAGAAAGAAGTCAGTCACCAGAGGCCCAACACTATATAAGCCCAAATGTATTATGTATGTATAATTTTACTGTAACATGTAAAATGACAGTGACAGGAAGCAGGTCAGTGGTTTCCTAAGGCCTGAGTGAGGAGATATGCTTGACGATCGTGTTAGCTTTCCATCACTGTAACAAATACCTGAGATAAACCCATTTACAGAGAAAAGGTTTTGCAGGTTTCAGGCCACGATGCACAGCCTGGCAGGGAGTATATGATGGAGCCAAGCTACTCACTTCATTGGTGTGAAGTGAAAGAGAGGGGAAAAAGGAAGAGGGTAGTGCCCACAGCTCCCTCTCAGGGCATCCCTGAAATGACTGTAAAGGTTCCACCCTATCCCAGCAGCACCCTCATGGGGACTAGCACTTAATACAGGGTTTTAGAGCAGGCACTTGGGAACCAAAGTCTAGCAAAGACATACAGCGACAGGAAATGTTTGGGGTGGAGAATTACTCTGTCTCTTGCTTGTGTTGACAGTTAAATGACTGTTTACAATCACCAAAATTCACCTGGGTATTTAAAATGTAGTATAAGAATCAACTTGATAAACAAACAAGGAAAAAAAATCTCTCCAGCTAATTTTGAACAATACATAACCAAAATTGAGGGGACCTGTCTATAAAAAGTTCAGTACAATGATAAAATGCTTATACTAGTTTATGGAATAGATGTTCAGAAGCTCAAATGTTTTTAAGTTGTTTGTCATCTAATTGATGACAAGATGCAAAAAAGAAAGCACATGATGCCACAATGAATTATGTTCTTACATTCAACGTCACCATGGCACAAGACTTTGCAAGGCAGTTGTACTGTGTGTATGTAAAATATTAGTAAAATTTGCAAACTACAGTTTTTTTTCTCTTTCTTGGGGGTGTTTTAATATCTAGATTGTTCATCTATCTTGATTTGCTTTTAGTGTGAGTGAGAGATACAGGTCTAGATTAATTGTTCTATGTGTGGATAACAAACACCTAGCAGAAAAGCTATGCATTGGAACTTAAATGTAATTTAGAACTGCTGGTAATTTTTCTAAAGTAGTCTAGCACTTCACACTGGGTCTACATTTGGACCTGACAATGCATGAAAGGCCCTGTACAGATCTTTTCATTTGCTCTGGGTTCTCGCCAATATCTGTGCTATCTGCCTCTAAAAAGTTTTAGTTTTTGGGAAAATAATATTGCATTGTGGTTTGAATTTGCACTTCTCTGATGACTTGTAAGGTGGTCTTATATCTTACAGTTTCTTCTGTAAAGTGTCTGCTCTTCTTTTGGTCATATATTTGACTGAGCTTTTTATCATGTTTTTATTGACACATGGGAGGTGCATACACATTCTGAATACAAGTCTTTTGTTAGATATATGACTTACAAATATTTCTCCCAGTCTGTGGCTCACCTTTTTTTAAAAAATTTTTTTGAATCTTTATTGGTACATTACATATACACATCGTGATCACATACAGTATTGAGAATTTGTACTAGCACATGATTCTGGCTGGCCCTGAGCTCACCACATAGCCCAAGCAAGCCCCAAACTCACAGTAATCCTCCTGCCTCTGGCTCCTGATTGCTGGGATTACAGGCGTGCTCTACCATGCCTGGCATTGTGATGTGTAGTACTGATTGCTGGTGGGTGTGAGACACCATGCCCTGCATTGTGGTATGTGGTTACTGGGGATTAAACTCAGGACCTTGCACTTGCCAGGCAGATGCAGGAGCCACTGAGCTAAATCCCCACCCCTTCATTTTCTTAATTTGTTCTTCAAAGAGTAGAATATTAATGAAGTCAAAGCATATTTTTTATAGTTAATGCTTTTTTGTGTCCTCTCCACAATCATTTTCTGAAAAGTATTATTTGATATATAGAAGATTTAAATTTTCATGAGTTCTAGCATATCATTTTTTTCTTCTAAAGTTAGTACATTTGTGTTTTTTTCTGAAGATCTTTGCCTAAGCCATTGCAAAAGTATTGCCTTGTTTTTTTAGAAATCTGATAGTTTCAGACTTAGTCCAAGGGTGTGATTCATCTCAAATTACTGTTGGTGAAAAACGTGAGATAAGGATCGGTTAATGTTTATCTATATTAGGCAACTTATTTAATGTCCTCAAATGTCATTTACATATCTACAAAGTGATTGCATTATCTATTCTGCCTCAGAGAATAGATATTGAATTCAGTAAGTTAACAGTATTTCATACATACAAAGTGTTGAACAATAAACTTTAGGCATTTGTAGGTAAATGAATGCATCTTAAGACCATAATGTTAAGTGAAATAAGTCAGACACAGAACATGCATTTGTCTTATGTCACATGTATTTGTCTTATGTGAGAATTCTAAAATATAAAGAAAGAGCAAAATGGAAGATAGATAATAGGAAGTAGGGACATGTTTTTCAAATGGGAAGGGGAGCAAAACTGGAGGGAAGGAGGAGAGAGGGAAGGAAAAGGGATTAAAAAAGAGAACTGAAGAGAAAATGGAAATATATGTGTTTCAAGTAGGAAGAAGAACAAGAATTGGAGGTATAGGGAAGAATGAGAAAAGAAAAAGGACAAAAAGTTAAGATATGTTATGTACATGCACAAACTCCCTGTAATAAATGTAATCATGCACTGCAAACATGGACAGTTAGAAGAAACAAGTGTTGGAACAGTGAGGCTGAATTGTGACCATCTTAGGATTTGTGATGCCTCCAATGCTCTACAAAGAGTTCTCCTATTTTTTTTTTCATGCTTCCATGGCAGCATAAGACCCTCAACAGTAATACAAAAAGCAACCTTTGGGTACCACAGTGAACCTGGAACTTTATATACCTCCATTCAGAGCCTGGAGGACTGGGCCTTTACTTGGAAGTTAACCTTGGCTGAAGAAGAAGGAGTAAGTCTCCCAGGGAAAGGCCGGGAAGTGGTGAGACTGGTATTCCAAATTAGGTTCAAGTTCAAAGCCCACATCCCACCCACCACAAGCCTTTGATTTAACTGGCCTGACATTAGTGTTTAATGTGGAGTTCGGAGTCCTTTGAATGTGCTGTGAGAAGCACTGTGAGGTAAACCGTGGTGTCAGCTGTCGGAAATGCCATTTTCTAGCTCGGGTGTACTGGGATGCTGCTGCCATACCAGTGGTCTCAGAATAAGCCCTCGGTGCCTCTGTCCTCCACTGTCACCAGCTCTCACATTCCTTCTGCTGTCCATCAGTGGCTCACAGCCAGCAAGTACTGACCTGGGGGAATATGTGCAAATATGCCTGTGGGGGATGGCATGATGGCCCTTCTGGGACTAGGTGGGCAGGGCTCAGGGATGGTAAGTAAATATCACACCATGCATAACCTATAATTCAGTATTCAGCCGAAAATACCAGTGATACTTCTCCAAAATAATGGCCAAATGCTAACTCAAATCCTCTGTGAGGCTTTCTCTGCCTCTTGGGCCCCAAGAATTCTTTTCTCCTACGGATCCATACTGTTCGGCCCAGCTGCTTCTCTCTGTTGCGCTCCTCTGTTCCCTCCTGTCCCCTGCTTAGTCTTAAGTCGTCTGCCGAAGCACACTCTGGCCTCGGCAAGTGAGTCTGCTGTTCCCTTGTACCCAGCACTCCACGAGCACAATGCTTCATTTGCCGAGCCACTCAGTCAAAAAATGATTTAAAAAGGCTTCAATCAGTAGAGCTGTCGGAATTTCTTCAGGGGTTGTAGTGAGAGGGAAATGAACAGTGGCCTTTCTGCAGGATGAGCATAAATATGTATGTTTCCGATGCCCCGGAGAGGCCGGGGGGAGGGTAAGGTGGGATGGGGGGACCTCAACCATGGCTGACCTTTGCTTGGGGCCGAAGGCAGCATCAGAGACCTGAGGACTGAAACCTCCCGTCAGCTCTCAGTTCAGCACTCGGTTCTGCTCTGAGAGTCATCGTGATTCATGCACTAGGCCATTAATCCAGTAAGAACCCACTAAATGGGCAGACGAACAAAAACAGGAGGCCCTTGCGAGAGCCGTAAATTCACTCTCGCAGCAGCTTTATATACTTGAAAGTGAAGGGTCTTCCAGGTGCACTGTGGAAAGTACCTGGAACCTCGGTTTCTAACAGAAACCTGGGCCGTTTGATTGAACTGCTAATAAATTGAGGACTTGTTTTGTACAACTGGCTGCGCTGGCATTGAGATGAATAAAAAAGACTGTAGTGAATATTTCAGGAGTTCAGAGACGGGGAAGAATGATTCCTGAGACCTGCTTTTCCTTTCCCTGCTCCCACACCTGTCCCGAAAACTCTCCTGTTTGTGCCTTCTGCAGACTTTCCTTCTCTTCTGAGGGTACCTTCCCTACCTACGGCCTGCTGGTCTCTGTAACGGCCCGCTCCCTGATTTTCCTGCCCCTCACTCTCTGTACTTTTCCTTCCACAGTGGTGCTGAGAATAGAACCCAGGGTCTCACTCACCCTGGAGAGTCACACTCTTCTCCCTGAGCCACATCTCGAGCCCTCCCTTCCTCCCTCTGCTCAAGCATCTCACTGGCAGATTCACCTTTTCCCAAAGCCAGCCGATCCTATCACTCCACAATGAGCGTGAAGCCCTGTCATGACTTTCTGTTGTCTGAAGGGTAAAATTTATATACCTCACCGAAGTCCTTCACGTCATGGTCCTGTTGCTTCCTCAGCTTTTTCACAACCAAATTCTCCAGTTCAGACATTGTGACCCTCTGGCTGGTTCTCAGGTCTCTAGGTTTCCAGCTGCTCCTCTTAGGGTATATCCTGGGCCCTAATCCTGCCAACCAAACTTTCAGGGTGACCCTCCCCCCCATTTCTCCCTGTTCCCTGGGTGAATTGCACCTCCTATTTTTGTTTTCCACACCTGCACTTTCCCACTCATCACATGCACCTTATCAAATTCCTACTTGTCTCTACTGACTTTGACTGTCTCAACTAAACTGCAAAAACTATATCTGATTTGTCTTTGCCTGCTCAGCACCTAGAAGAGCGCCTGGCACCTGCTGGATGCACAATAAGTGTTTGCTGACTGCATTTGAATGAGTGCCTATGCAAGGTCATAATAAATAAGACAAGAAGGGCTTATTCAGGGACGACTGTAATGTGCATTTATCTCTATGTAATCTCTGCTTTGCTTCTAATATTGCACTTGGAAAAACTGTCATGGACAATTGAATGCCTTATTGTTCCAGAATGATGGATGAGTGTGGTGTGATCTTAGAAGAGACAAGGTTTGCTATCTTTGAGGAAATCAAAATACAAGTCTCTAGTCTAATTCTGTCTCTCAAATGATATAAACATTCATGTTCAAATGATCTATGCATGGAGAGTGTATGGTTTAGTAGGTTGAACATTTGGTTTAAATACTTTAGTTTGAAACTTTACAATTTTAGTAAAGAATCTGCCTTACACTTGATTCATTTTTTTTATTTGTACTGTGTATCAGTTTCCTAGGGGCACCATAACAAATTATCAGAAATTTGATAGCTTAATAAACAAAATGTTAGGGCTTGAGTTGTAGCTCAGTGATACAGCATTTCACTAATGTGCATAAGACTCTGGCGCTGCAAAAAGCAAAACCAAAAACAAAACTTTATTCCCTCATAGTTCCAGAAGCCAGAAGTCTAAAATCAAGGTGTTGGCAGGCTGCACATCTCCTGAAGCATTCAGGGGAGAATCCTTCCTTGCTTCTTTTAGGCTCTGGTGGCTCTGGGACTCCCTTGACCTACGACTGTTACTCTTCTCTCTGGTTGTCTTCACAGGACCTTCTCCTTATCTGCTCATATAGCGGTGCTTGGCATTGGATTAACATATTACCTGGGTATTTAATCAAGAATGATCTTACCTTGGGATGCTTAACTTAATCACATCTGCAAAGGCTCTTTTTCTACGCCATATTTACAAGTTCCAGGGATTAGGATGTGAACCTGTTTTGGAGCAAAGCCACACTCACCCCTCTATCAACAATAATAGTCATTTTAAATACTTTTGTAAAGGCCATTGGGCTAGAATTCCAGGTTGCATGGTTATCTTATCTTTAGTATAATTATTTCAAAAAGCTTTAGAGTGGTCTTAGCTGCACATTTTGGGTCTGCTACGAAGTGAGCATTTAATGTTAATGCTAAATGGGGATGCCACCTACTGGACACTAAGATTTACAGCGGGCAGAGCTCAGAGGTTAACGCTGAATGCAGAATAACCCGCAACAGAAGCAGCACCTGTGACCAACCCGAGTAGGTGGTATCAGCTGCACATCTGGAAATGTAAAGCAGCTATTCAAACACACCTCTGTTCCTGTTCTGAGCCTCAGTTCCTGCGCCTGGAGAGACGTGGATTCGCCTGCTCAAACCTTTATTTATTGAAGTGCTATTATGTGAGCATCCACTAGGTGGTGGCTGGGGATGCAATGATGAGCAAGAGCAAGCGGAGTCCTTTACAGGCACTAATTCCTCTTGTAGGGTTACTGCGTGGATTTAAAGAAAGGATCTGGTATAGAGGTTGTTATTTGCGCCAAATGCTTAATTTCAGCAGCCTGGCTTTGACTTGGCTTTTTTGTTGAAGAGCTCCAGCTCTCTGCTGTGTTTGCCGGTTTACAAAAGTTTCACACCACTTCCCGCTAGTTCATATCTGAACAAATTATTAGGTCCTTGGGATTTCAAAGCAAAAAAAAAAAAAAAAAAGGAAGGGGCCTGGAGGCATACTCTCTTTTCCCTCCCACTTAATTCTGGATTCCCCTTGGTTCCTGCTTTACAAGAGACTTTTTTTTTTTTGAGATAGGGTCTCGCTTCGTAGTTCAGGCTGGCCCTCAGCTCACTATGTAGCCCAAACAAACCTGGAACTCAGCAATCCTCCTGTCTCTGCCTCCCGAGTGCTGGGATGACACGCTTGAGCCACCAGGCCCGGCACTGTGGTATGTGGTATTGATTGCTGGTGGGCGTGAGTCACCATGCCCAGCATTGTATGTGGTTACCAGGATCAAACTCAGGGCCTTGCGCTTGCGAGGCAGGCGCCAGAACCACTGAGCTAAATCTCCGGCCCACAAGAGACCTTTTTTTCATTCTTTGACAGTACCCAGTATCTTTCACCTATTGAATAATGTACTAAATGCTGAATATACAGAAACAATCAACTGTGGTCCTTGAGTTTTGAAAGCCAATCTACATAAGTTTTGGGGAAAAAAAATCACTTCATATTTAACGTATGACTACCACAGTCTAGAGCCCAATGTCACCTTGCCCTCAAACTGGTTATGGCATGTGGGCACATAGTTCTGTTTTTGCCTTCAGTCACAGCTGAGACCTCAGGTACCCTGATGCCATAGTGTTCAAGGGCAGGGTTACATCAGTGGTGGACGTCCTGGTTCTTTGAGAACAGAGAAGTAATACAAAGAGAGAAATGTGGAGAGACAAAATCCTTTTCAGTTTAGTGCATCCCACCTACTGGTGTAGGAATGCACTTTCTGCCCTCATCAGCCTGACATGCGAAAGGACACAGGATCACTGCTGCCCCTTAAGACACTCTCTGCTCACTCCACTTACTGTGTGTACCCAATAAATGATGGTTAACTCAGAACGTCTTTGTCTTTGCCCACTCTGAGGCCCGTCCCATGTATACTTTGAAATTATGCAGTCTATTGTCTTTTTTTCTTTAGTTCTCACCATTCCCCTTTCTGGGGAGTCAGAAGACTGATCAGCCTCTGATACTTGAGAAGCTAAGAAGAGCCCAATACCAAACTCTAATAATGGACCAGGCAGACTTCAGTGTCTCCAAGAGTATAAGAAGAAAGACGTTTTTCAGTGAATGTTTGGGACGGCTAAGACAAAGTATAGTATCTAATCTTATCAATTTATCGTGTAATATACTCTCTATTCAAAGGCAATATACATGAGAGAAAAGCTGACCCTGATTTAAACATTATACAATGTTTTCATGTATCTAAGTGCCTGGACCCTTGTTGTTATGCACACATTTGAATTTTCTACTAATTTATTTTTTTTTTTGAGACAGGGTCTCGCTTCGTAGTTCAGGCTGGCCCTTAAGCTCACTATGTAGCCCAGGCAAGCCTTGAACTCAGCAATCCTCCTGACTCTGCCTCCCGAGTGCTGGGATTACAGGTGTGAGCCACCACGCCCGGCATCTACTAATTTATTTTTTAAAAAACCCTAAAAATCAAATGCAACTCAGTGTCACCAGGCAATGGGATCTTCCTCATCCTCATCATCTCACCACCAGCTTTTTGCTTTCATCTGTATTTCAACAGGATTTTTTTTTTTTTCCAGTACCAGGGATTGAACTCAAGCCTGTGTGCTTGCGAGGTAGGTGTGGTACCACTGAGCTAAATCCCCGGCTCAACTGGTCTTCTAATATGCTGAGAAGAAAATGTTTTTAAGCTATAAAGAAATTAGAATATATTTTTCAAAACTACCTTTTTCAACATTCAAGGAATTTCAAGAAATGTACCATTTGCCTCAGGGCAGATGATTTACATGATCTGTCTTGTGATAATTTGGCGATTGGAAAGCTGATACATGAGTTTAAGGCATTATTTTTCTACACTGATGCTTCAGAGGAGGAAGCTAGTTAGGGGAATATTTTCCTCCCTAACATTTTACCCCTGCTGCTATCAGTCAAAATACCCAGTTTTCTTTGTATTCAAAGGTGACACTGGTGCCAGCACGACCGTCAGCTGCTGTCAGTCCCCAGCTTTGGAAGCAATGTCACGGCGCTTTAACTTGCTTTTCAGTTTGCTCAGCATGTCTTTGAAGCACTGCCTCGACTCTTCTCTTCCACAGCTCACTGTTCAGCCAAATTGCACTATTTCAGCAGGAAATCAGCGTAATACTTAAAAGCTAATGGGTCATTCTTCTCCTTGTTGAGGATTTAAGCCTGTGCTTTTCAAAGAGTGGTTCTCAGAGAGACAGCATCCACGGCTCCTGGTGTGCACGTGACCTCCCAGGCTCCTGTGGCTCATCCTCACAGCACTGGATTCAGAAACTCTGGAAATAGATCAGCTGATCTGCATTTGAAACAAGTATCTCTGGTGATTCCCGGCACTGATGCTTACGACCTCTGACTGAGGGCCTTTGCACTCACCAGCTATGCTTGGGTTGAGCCCTGGGTCTTCATTTACACATCAATCTCCTGCCGAAGCTCATTCCTCAGAATACGCTTAGACAGTTCCAGAGGGCAGAGGCACGTCTGTAACATTTGTAACGTACCTCTTCCCAGAAAAACTCTGTGTCTGTTAAACATGCTAGAGCTTACATTTGGGAAATGTTCCATTTGCAAATCGTAAGGTGAATCCAGAGGAGAGAAAACAAATCAGATTCAAAATACAGCCATGAATACTTTATAGTGTGTGTTAAGAAAATAAAAATAAAGGTAGCACTTGGAGCATGAATCCTAGGAGGGGGACTCCGGGGCTGCTCAAGCAGGCTGCCTTTGGTCCCCTTGCTGCCTGTCTATAGCACATTGGCTCAGAGCTTCAACTCCATGTGCATGTCTTCTACCGCTGCAACCTACTAAAAATTTTTTTTGCTTGTAATTTTGAAATAATTCTAGATGTGCAAGAAATTACAAGAAAAAATATACAGAGACATCTCAGATAGTCCACAGTCACAATTTCTTCATTGGTGTTTGGCCCAACTTTCAGACAATTTCACAGCCAGGAAATTCACATTGGTGATTGGGAGAAGCCATAGTTTAATTCAGGTTCCACCAGTTTTATGCCCACTGTGTGTTGTTCTATTCAATTTTATCACATGTATAGAGGAGCATAACCACCATAACTAAGCCACAGCACTGTCCTATTCCACAAAGGCCCTTCAGAGCCATGCTTAGCCCTTTCCATCGCCATCTCTGCCCCTAGCAGTGACTAATCTATTTTCCTCCTCTATAATTTCACACTATCATTTTAAATGCGTTTTAGTAGCCTTGAGGCAACCTCCAACCATTCCGTGCTTCCTGCCTGGACTGTCCAAGTTATCTCTCAAGATACCAATTACTGTTTCTGTTAGTGCACTAGTTACAAAGTTGCATACATTTTTAGTGGTCTGACTATAATCCTAATATTCCTAAAAGCATTCTTTGTACTGGATGATTTTGCTGAGTGCGTGGTTTTTCAGCAATATCTATTCTGTGTCACGGGAGAAATATTTGCATAATGGATGAAACACACTAGAAGTTTACTTGGTTTTTTTTTATTATTACTAACAGAAGAGTCCAAGGAAGATGTTCTGTCTAGCAAGCATTTTTATATTTGTTGTTGTTGCTGCTCCTCTTGCTTATAAACTTTCAAATGTGTTCTTTGTTATTGGCTTAGACCATGTTTTGTGACTAAAATAGAATACCTGGTGCTGGGTGCTTTGTGAAGGAAAGAGGTTTGTTTTGGCTTCTAGTTCTGAAGGCTGACAGGTCCAAAGTCAAGGCATGACAGGTAGTAAGGGCTGGTGGGATTCACTGTGAGGTCGAGAGGTGGCAGAGAGAGTCACCTACAAAGAAGGATGCTTAGGAGAGAGACAGCCCAATTGGTTTTATAACAGCCTCTCTCTGGAGATAACCCATCAACCCCTTAGTCCATTAACCCCTGGATGGATTACTCTATGACTGAATATCCCTCACCAGTTTGACTCTTTAGTACCTCACAATGGGCATTAAGCTTCAATATGAATTGTGGGGACATTCAAAGCACAACAGCTACTAATTTTGAACCTCAACTCTAACTTCATTTTTAAAAATCACAGATTACATTCTGTATTTTATTTTTGAGACAGGGTCTCGCTTTGTAGTTCAGGCTGGCCCTGAGCTCACTACGTAGCCCAGGCAAGTCTAAACTCAGCAATCCTCCTGTCTCTGCCTCCTGAGTGCTGGAATTACAGGCATGAGCCACCAGGCCCAGCTGTATTTTTTTTTTTTTCATTTTAATGGAGAGCACATACCATGAATCAGTCATTATTATTGAGCATTTCTAAACATTTTGGCTCTTAAGCCTCTCCTAAGCACAAGAACAGCCACATTTTATGCAACACATCCTTCCCATCACCACTGGTCATATGCTTTTCTGCATGATGGGATTTCCGTGGCTGTTGGTGGTGTTTGGTGGTGCTGGTAGTTTGGTGGTTCAGTGGTGCTGAGCTCTGGACCTCAAGCACACTTAGCATGGGGTACCACTAAGCTTTGCTGCCAGCCTTTGGAATTTCCTTTTATGTAGCAGCAACTCTCCCAGCTCCGCCAGTCCCTCACTTGTGCCTGTCCCACCCCTCAGGCAGGTCTTTCCTCCCTCTCTGGGCAGAGAGCTGCTCCGCCAATGAGAAGGGGTAACACTGCCCATCACGCTCGCCTGCACTGACTGTGCACAAGTCTAATTCTAAATGCCACATCAGAGTCTACTTGGCAGTGTCTCGGACTTAGAATCTGTCAGTGATGAAGATGAGATCTTTACTCTATCGACCTTATTTTTTGTCGTATTTGTAACTGGTTTAAAATCTGCATGGGAAAGCAATTTTATTCATTAGGACTTAATAACTCAAAGTTACTAAGAAGGCACAAACACGCACATGTACATGTGGGCACACATTACATTATTCAAAGGATGAAAGTGACTTTTTAATTTGTCTGTTGGCTGAAGATATGGTAGGAAGCAGGTGAGAAGGATGGAGTATTGAAACATATAAAGAAATCTGATCAGAACAAAAGGACAAGATGAGTGTAGTGTGAATCTGTCTGTAGTTTTAGGATGGGAGTGCTTCTCAAGTTGTGATAGTAACAGAGAAATACCTGGGGGAGCAGCTGAAACTCTTAGTTGGGTCTCTAGATCTGGGGTGGGATCCAGTTGCTCTATTTCCAATAAACTCCAAGTAATGCTGATGTCTGTTAGCCACTGGCATCCCCTTGGTGACAAGGCTATAAGATATAGCTAATTACTACTCTTTGCTCTCAATAATAACTCCTCTGTTTATTCTGAAGCAAATTTATGCTAATAATTATTTTGCTTAATCTAATATTTATGATCTGTCTCCAATTTCCCAAGTACACATCCATCTGGATAGCATTTCAGACTTGCTCATATGGCCCATCTGCCCCCACATTTTATGCCTCTGCATTACTAGCAAACTCTCGATTCTTTCACAAGGCATGCTAAAATGCAGTGTCTTACAACACTGCATTGTTCTACTGGTCACTGTTTATACTGGTTGTAGTTCCATAGCTTGCAATTTGGTTGTGCTCAGTCAGGCAATTTTGCTCATCTCCACAGGGCTTGTCTATGCACCTGTGGCCAGCTGCAGGGCTTTACTGGGGTGCCTCTGGCAGCTGGCTGTTTACTGGGGCCTTGCAGAGTTGGAAGCACATATTTCCCATCATCTACCTGGCTACAGCAGGTTTGTTCCCTTGGTGGCAGAAAGGCTACAAGAACAGCATTAAGGTCAGCCCCCTTGTGTCAGCTCTTTGTACAACTCTACCTGCATCAGATTTGCTAACTTCCACCTCACTGGTCAAGGCCAGTGGCAAGATCAAGTCCAGAGTCAGACCGGGACAGAATCACTTAATGCTGTGGATGCTGGAAGGGGAAGCTTAAGCTTTTGCAGCTGCTTTTGAACTCTGACTATTCAGATTCAGTTTCCAGAGAGGCCTATCAGGCTGGATTATATCTCTCTAGACTGCTCTTTCACTCCCCTCTTTCTGGAAACTTCTTTCAACCTGTCTTTGGATGGGACCCAGGTCTACTTTCAAATGCTATCTCCTTCTTAAGGTTGACAACTAATTTGGATAGGGTCTTTAATCACATCTTGTAGTTATTTACATGCAGCTTACACTTCCTGTGTTCCATCAGATATTTCTAAGGGGCTTTGCTCATTTTTCCTTTCCTGCAACACCCAGGAAGTATCAGTTGCTACTACTTATTTGTGCCAGTCACTTATATACTTTTGATCCTGTATATATAGGTATTCCTACTGATTCTTTTTTACAGAACAGGAAACTGAAGTATAGAGAGGTGAAGTTACTTGCCCAAGATCACAGGAAGCTGCAGAGCTATGGGAATCTCTAGGATGTAACAACCTGTTTTTCACAACTCATGTTCTATCTGAATACAAATAGTAGCTTATGAATAAACCCATCAGATAATTAAAGACTAGCCAGGGAGCAATTATTTTGCCCTCTTATTGGGACTGCAAGTCAGGAGGATCTCAGGGTTAATGAGGTTCATAAATTTTCTCAGTTCACTTGCAGATCATCAGGTTCTG
Organism: Thryonomys swinderianus; assembly: GCA_004025085.1. Taxonomy (NCBI): domain Eukaryota; kingdom Metazoa; phylum Chordata; class Mammalia; order Rodentia; family Thryonomyidae; genus Thryonomys; species Thryonomys swinderianus. The sequence goes on from PVIC010002810.1 coordinate 15,994, forward strand.
TTGAATTGAATCATTGTGATCAGTATCACAGGAAGCTGAATTTAAAAAATTAGGATGTCAATTTATCGGTGTCTGGGGATAGAGAGAAATGATATTCAAACCAGTCCAAGTGTCAGATGGTTGTAATTATCTTTTATCAAAAGGGAAACTGAGTTAAAATGAGAAAGTTGGACAGTGAATTTACTTCTTGCTTCTGCCAAACAGGATTTGAGCCCTTTGCAGAGGGAACTGCTATTTTAAGTAGCACAGTCACCAGTGAGGCACGGTGAGTCACTCCAATTAAAAGGCTGACTCAGCTGCACTGAGGGGAGACTCATGTTGAATCATCAATATTCGACCGCTCCATTTTCAATATCCCCTAAAACGTCATTGCTGGGCTTCACTTTTGCACTCTGCTGGTTTTGGGTTGTGTAGTCTTCCTTTTTAACTCTGATTGTTCCTTCCCTGGCACTACTGTGCATTTTGGGCAGCAGGCCCAGGGAATGGTGATGCTTTGGCCTTATTTACTTAAGGATGGGGTGGTTGGTCATCTTCCTAATGGTGTAAGGGCAAATTGGAAAGGCACAGACAAAAACTAGCAAAAGCCAAGACCTAGGTGGCTGATGTTACAAAATCAGCACATGCTTCTCTGTGCCTGACAGTCATAAAATCATCACGTGCTTATCTGTGTACCATGTACCCAAGAAGTGCATATTCCTTGTGAAGGTGTTACTCATATTTACTGCATGCTTATGGAATTCCCAACTGACCTTGTCCCCTTCCCAGAAGCAAAAGCTAAGATATAGTGAGCGCACCTCAAACTCCCTGAGAATCCTGAATGGGATGCCCCCTATCTTGCAGCACCACTCTGCTATTAAGACAGTTTTCTTCTGCTTTCTATGCATTTGTTACACTTTAAACTTTTGCTTTGTACTGTTGTCTTGGTGCATTTTCCAGTAAGAGCTCCACTTCTTCACTCTTCACTGGAGTGAGGGCAAAGTGACAGAGGGTCATCACAGGGACCCCTAGCCCTCCCCCTTTAGAGATCCCCTGCTGGACACAATGGTGGTGTCCACCATTGAGGAAAATAGTAACATGAGTATGTGAAGTCAGTGATGCTTTTAGAGTACCTATTTTTTAACTTATAAAAATACAGAGATTATGAGAGAAAGCAATGTGAGTATTTATTGGAAGAGTCAAGATTAGTGCAATCTAGCTAGGTATGGTGGCTCCCACCTGTAATCCCAGCATTCTGGAAGCAGAGGCAGGAAGATTGCTGAGTTTAAGGCTAGCCTGGGCTACATAGTGAGCTCAGGGCCAGACCGAACTAAAAAGTGAGAGCCTGTCTAAAAAAAAAAAAAAAAAGGAAGGAAGGAAGGAAGAACAAAAGAAAGAAAGAAAGATTAGTGCATTCACTATGGAAATTGGTAGAGAGAGTCCTCACAAACCTAAAAATAGAAATTCCATTTAATACAGCTTTTCCCCTTCTGGGTTTCTTCTTGAAAGAATTAAAGACATCCTACATACACTGCATACTCATGTTTATAGCAGAACAATCCATAATAGCTAAATCTTAGAAGCAGCCTATGTGTCCACCAACAGAAGAATAGATTAAAAATATGCTATTTATATACAATGAAGTAGTATTCTCCCATAAAGAAGGATAAGTTAGAGTTATCTGCAGGAAAATGGAAGCACCTTGAGACTATAATGCTGAATGAAATAAATCAGACACATAAGGTTAAATATTGTTTCTCTTATATAAAAACCCTAAAATATAAATTAATTAAAGGGCAAAATAATAGATAATAGGAAATGGAGAGATAAATCTTTTGCAAATGAGAAGCAAACTAAGCGAGATAGGAAGGAAAAAGGGTAGGGGAAAAGGATGTAAAAAGAATTAAGATGTGTTATGAACATGTATCAACTCCGTACAATATAATCTTTATGTACTACAAATATGCAGTAATAAAAGTTAAATAAAAAGATAAAGTACAGCAAACAGAAACAACTTTAGGTATTTTAACTTTGAACTTGAATGCAGAGGATGAAATATTTTAAACAAAACTGAAGGTCTCAGCATAGGGGTTCTAGACTAGGTTTCTAGAAATGGCTTCTAGACCCCTTCAGAACTACTCACTTGTGGAGCTACCACCTTGGAGGCCACTGTGAGAGCTACTGATTCCAACACCCCACTCTGGAGTCCCTGGTTCTGGTGTCAGGAAGGCACATGCCCATCCCACACTGCTTCCAGACACCCTGAACGCTGCAGAAAGGACACTGTACACCAAGCAGCCCGTTTCTACTATCTTGTGTATAGATTGTTACCATTAATCCCGACATGTCACTTTAACTGAATTAAGAAATTTGCCTAGCAGGCTCCTGGGTATGTCTGGGTGGGTCATGGAGGTGTGGCCGTGGGTTCTGCCATACCTTTCCATCATGATATTCCTGCCTCAGAGCCAGGTATGCCCGAATTCCCCAAAACCATGACCTAAACTAAATTTGTCCTCCTTTAAATGGGTGTGTTAGATATTGTGTCCAGCAACTGGAAAACAACAGTGAAACAGAGGATGAAAGTACTGGGTGAATTGTCCTCCACTGGCTCTACCTCCCAAAGCTCAGGGGAAGACAGTTGTCCTTGGGTATCCACAGGACATTGAACGCAGGACTCCTGCAGATAGCAAAACCCGTGAGTGCTCAAGTTCTTTATACAAATGGAGTATTTGCATAGAATCTATTTACATCCTCCTGCAGACTTTACATCGTATCTAGGTTTCTTATAGTACCAACTACTGTGTAAATGCTGTACAGCTATACTGTTAAGGGAGTAATGAGAAGAATAGATTAGGAAACAGTGACAAAGACAAAAGTTGGTACAGTACAGTTTTTTCCCAAATATTTTTGCTTTATGGGTAGTTGAGCTTGTGGATGTGGAACCTGTGGATATGGAGGGCTGACTCTACAACTGAATCAGGCAAACTTAATCTGCTTCTAGATTTTGAGCTGGGAGAATGTGCACAGAATGTAGTTCATCATTGTCTAGTCCTTGTAAGAAGGCCGAGGGAGTCGATCCACACCCTCTGCATACTTAGCTAGGGTCCTGTCCACCAGGGCTGTGATGACCAGTGACATCTGTGATCATGGTCAACATCTCTCACCAGTACTGTCTTCCTTCACAGAAGAGTGAGCCAAAGCCTAGTGAAATCATGTGATGTGCACAAAGAAAAAGAAATGGAGCCAGTCCCTGGACTCCACCTCCCAGATTCTAGAGACACATGCCCAGCAGTATCCTGCCTTAACACCTGCCATCACAGTGGAATCACGGAGGCTGAAACACTTCTAAGTGTCAGCAAATCCTGCTGCAGTCCTGTTCACAGGCTCCTGATAGGTTACTGGTAGCTTTTCTCTTCCTCTTGTTTTTATGGGGAATTGTAACCATGCCCATTTTGATGCTGGGAGGAAGCTTTCTCTATGTGCCTGTCTTCCCTCTGGAGAGAGAAGCACCTTGCTCATTTCAAGGAAGGTCTTAAACAGCTTTCTGCTACAGCCACATCTACTTTTATTTCATCACTTTCCATCAGAAATAGAGAAGCTGAAGGCATGGTCCTACTTTCCGAATTCTCTGTCTTAACAAAATGTAATTACTACATCCTTTTCCCTTTTTCTAATCACAGGTGACTTTTCCCAGCAACCTACTTTACTGATTCTACTACTTCCTTACTACTCTGCTCTGTGAAGCTTGGCTTTGGTATGGAAGTTATTTTGCTTTAAATTGCTTAAGAGGCCTCATTAATGAGGTTGACAACAGCCAGATCCTGCCTCTTAAGAGACTTGTCATTTCCCCTAGATCAAACATTTTAAAACACATGTGAGTGGAATGGGAAAGTAGTGTGATCATTATTTGTCTATTTGCATCTGCCATTGGAAAACATCTCCTCAGTATAACACAAGGTGTCACCTATTCCTATTCACTCCCTGCTTGCTCTCTTTTTTTCACGTCTGTGTTCATTCAGTATCCAAATGATCAGCAATCCTTGGACACAGTCCTGTCATTTACTTAGCCAAAGGTATTTGAGAGTTCTTACTATGTGCCGACACTAGTGCTAAGTGCTCAGAAAATCAGGCAAACAGTCATGGTTCTTGTCTTCCAGAAGCTTCCAATCTAGACATTATGCAAACAATTGATTTTTCAAAACAAGGCTCTTACTTGGATAATGTTGTCATGGAAGGTTTCTCTGGGAAGGGGACACTAACACTGAAGAAAAAAACAGCAGAAGTCATACAAAAGGAGGAGGGAAAGAACATTTAGGGTGATAGGTACAGCACGTGGGAAAGTCCAAAAGTGGGGAAAGAAAAACACGGTATGTAGCAAGGCCTGCAAAGAGGTCAGCAGGGTGGGGGCTCACCAACTAGAGAGGTATTGGTATTCATTCATCATCAGTGGGGCCAGACTTTGCAGGGCCTCAAAGGTTCTCAAAGGAAAAGGTTTAAGAGTTTCAAGCAGGGGAAGGATGTGATATGTCTATGACATCATTTGCACAACTACATGGGACTTGGATTGGAACAAGGCAACGATGAAGGTTGAGGCAGAGGGATCCATCACCCTTTGTGCATGCAAGGACACAGACAGAAGATAGCCATTCATCTATGAACCAGAAGGCATTTCCTCACCAGATGTTCAACCTGCTAGTATTTTGATCTTGGACTTCTCAGCCTCCAGAATGGTTAGAAATAATTTTTATTGCTTGTAAGTCACTTAGTTTATGGTATGTTGTTATAATAGCTCATAATGGGCTAAGACATAGTCTCTTTCCCTAATCTTTGGTCTTGTATATTCAGTCCTTGAATCTCATATTTTGGTCATTCTCTTAATTTAAGAGGTTGACCAATTTACAGAAGAGTAGGAATCCAGATCTTTGCCTCTTGGGGTTTGTTCCATTGTCTCTATAATCAATGTTATTGTGACATCTTTTTGACATTTTTGTTTATCATCATGATGTAATCTGACTCAGAATGGTTGCACAGAATTTAAGACTCTAAGGTTTGGGGACAACTCAGAGGTATAGTGCTTGCTTAGCATACATGAGGCTCTGGGTTCCATCTCCAGCATACCACCAAAAATCAGATTTTTAAAATTTCTAAATAGAATAAAAAGAAAGGACTAGCATCAAAAGGATTTTATCACAAAAGAAAAGAAAAGAAAAGAAAAGAAAAGAAAAGAAAAGAAAAAAGAGTTCATGGTTAAGATCCTTCAGAACCAAGAAGCCAACTGACCAACTCAGGCCTAGAGAACAAATATCATAGGCCATGAGGATCAATTTAAGACAGCCAAATAGCTTTTCCCTCCACCTTTTTTTTTTTTTTTAAGGTTTTTGAGACAGGGTCTCACTTTGTAGTTCAGGCTGGCTCTGAGGTCACTATGTAGCCCAGGCTTGCCTCGAACTCACAGCAATACTCCTGTCTCTGCCTCCAGAGTGCTGGGATTACAGGTGTGAGCCACCACACCCAGCATTGTGATTTGTGGTTACTGGGGATCAAATTCAGGACCTTGTGCTTGCGAGGCAAGTGCTGGAAACACTGAGCTAAATCCCCAGCCCAATAACTTTTTTTCTTAAGGCTACATAGCCTTTCTACTTTTTTCCTTAAGCCTACATAGCCTTTCTACTTTGTCTTTTTCATTGATCCAAGAAAAAGACAGTAGCAAAATTAGCTGATTCATTTAAGATCATTTTCCCAAGTAAATGCAAGAGTGAACATCATTGGTTGCATTTCTCTATGGGCTTGTGTAATGAGATTGGAATTGCTCAGAGATTTTTGTAATGGGGGGTCTGCTGATGGATTGCATATCCAGCCGTAAGACTGAAGAAAGTGTCAATTGTTGGTACAACTAAGAATGGCATTAGAATGTTTTGGCCTATCAATTTTTACAGGAATAAAAACAAAAGAACCGAATATGAGAGGACAGAAGCCAGGAGTCAATATAAAATTAGATGAATGATTATGAACAAGCAGATTAACAACGAGACATGCACCATGGCAGAGTATCTTGGAAGAAATGTGTCTATTATTCAAAGTCAACAGCTTATTTCAAAGGTTTTGGGTTAGCTGATCTAGAAGATGGTCTACTTCTGGAAGAGTTTTGAGAATCCTTAGTTTGAAGTACCTTGTTAGGTTAGTTTTTTCATTGTATAAACTCTGAATCAATTCTTTCATTGTGAAATATAAGTCCAAGTATTGACTCCCAGGAGTTACACTGTTGTGCTTGTTAATATACCAGATAAATTTCCTTTCATTGAAGTTTAAGAAAGCCTCTTTGACAGGTCTTCCAATAGATGTAACTTCCTTGATGTTGAGGATCATGTTTAGCACCAGTGAAATGTTGTTTCTGTTAGCTTCTATTTCATCTCTTTTTCCATGAGTCTTTATATAGCCACCAACATAAGAAATAGGATTGCATCTATACGTGGTCTTAGCCAAAGGGCCAAGCAACATGATTGTATTTGAAGGTTTAATTTCTTATTTAGCTTAGATATAAGTTCTGGTAGAGATGACAAACCCCTTTCCCTTCAAAGCACCTTGAAGTTATTCTCAGAATATATTTCCTGAATACTGTTCTCCAAGCCTACTTCCTCTCTGAATATTTGTTTACTCTCTGGTCTTCCATTGCCCAATAAGCTCTAGCAAGTGCAGTGTCTTCTGGTAAAGGGCTGGTAGAGCACAACATTTTGTTTTCTTTTTCTTTTCATTTTTGAGGTGGATCCCGTTTCCCAGAACTCCTAGGCTCAAATGATCCTTCTACATCAGCCTCCCTTAGCAGTTGGGACTATAACCTGTGCCACCCTAGCCAGTTGAAGGCTGACATTCTAAAGGACATTTTCAGTATCTGATAGCACATCTTGCTATTTGTTAGCATATTCTGTTAATAACTTCCAAGTTTGATTTTGAGACACGTATCAGTGACAGCTAATATTAGGTCAGGCTTCTCAAAGGGATTCTCCAAGTCTGAATCAAGTATAGAAAGTTGCTAAGCTGAGCTAAGATCCTCATAAGGCTCTTTTTCTAGGACTGGGATTCAGGGCAGAGAAGTGGTGACTATAACTTGAGAGGAAGAGACTAACAGTATCATTAGAAGTAAATTTACTGGCTAAAAACTGTTGTGTATTCTCAGTCAGTAGTGATATCCATATGACAGACTCTCAAATCAAGCAGGAAAACTAAATCTGGCTCAACTGATGTATTAAGAAGTTGTTTGTTTGTTTTAGCAGCAGCTATTACCACAGGGCAAGGAGCATAAGACTTTGCAACCAGCTCAAAAGTAAGGCTATGTATAGTAGGCCTCAGATTGTTTTTTGGTTTTTGGGTAGTCTAGTAAAGTGGTGGGTGTGGAGAAAAAAAGAGATTACTATATTTTGTAATAACTGTAGTTAAATGGTCACAGACACCACTACATTTGGACTAGCCAGCTGTAGTTTTCTGACTGGTTCCCATGAAGTTAACTTAAAACCTTGAGAGAAATCCAGATTGCTTTTGCACAAACAGACAACAAGGGTTTTGGAATTGGTGATGCCAAGTGAAGGAACCTATTGAAGAACTTTCTTTGATATATAGAAGGCTTGTTCCCCATCTAGATCCCAGGAGAGAGGGTCTCTTCCTGAGAACCTCGTCAACTCACAAAGAGATGCTGCAGTCTCAGAAAAATGTGTCTGTAATGTAAAGGGTTGTGTGTATATTGCCTTGCTTTGTTTTATGTGGGGTTGTTTTGTTTTCTGTTTATATTGCTCCCCAGCAATATAGAAACCAGTCATGCCCCTGTCCCTGACATAAAGTTTAATAAATTATAACTTTTCCAAAGCATAATCCATTATTTCAGACAAGGCATTTTTAAAGACAGAAAAATGTAGCCTTTCCTGATAGACTACAGTCCATCAGACCAACCCTAGACCTTCCACAAAATCCCAAGCGACAGGATTTCTAGGTTTAACTGGACATTACAGACACATTTTTCTGAGACTGCAGCATCTCTTTGTGAGCATTTCCTTTGCTGTCTTTAGGGACATTTGGATGTTTAGGTATATCTACTCCTAAGGCTCTGATTATTCTAATTTTATTTAGTAAACCATTAACTGGTCTGGTGTAGAGGCCTTTACTTAGGGTACAAATTAAAAATAATGGAGAAAATAAAGGCATATCTAGAGCAGACACATCTTGATTCTGAACAAAGAGTGGTCTGGTCTGGAACTTTAATAATCTATTGTGCACTTCTGCTTTGTGGTATTTGCTGATTTCTGTGATGAAAACATTCCCACCAGGATTAATTTGAAGCTACCAGTGTGATGTCACTAAAAGGAGCTGAGTTGGGAAGGGATATGAAGAAGTACACCATGCATTTTCACCAGACAGATACAATGGATTAAAAAAAAAATCCAGAGCATAGATAATAGTAAAATGTCCTTAAAAAAGAATTGATGAATTTTGAGTATTAGTTTTGCTTTTAACATTGTGTGAGCTTGTACAGTTTAACTTCGAAGATTGACTGTATCTATCGAACATTTACTCAGCTCTTGCAATCAAGTATAAAACATTGCAAATGGCCTCCAGCACAGCACCAGGCGAGGGGCAGGAACTAGTGTAGGGTCACCTAAGGGGAAGACTGCAAAGAAGACTAAAGGTGGGATCTTGACTTATTATTTCCTCTATCTCTAGTACTTACCACCAGGCTGTGCAACGGTCGGAGTGATTCATTAATTCAACATTTGTTTTTTGGCTTCTGCTGTCTCCTCGATATAGTGTTAGGTGTTTGGGAGTTCTGTAACAAATCAAAGAGTTTGCCTTCATTGAAGTGTGTGTGTGTGTGTGTGTGTGTGTGTGTGTGTGTGTGTGTGTGTGGTGTCAGGTGTTTGGTCAGAGTTCTATGGTGCAAAGGAAAATAGGAACGGGGTGTAGTAAATGTTGAAACGTAGGTAGGTTCACATTTAAGGTTCTGGAATCTGAGAGACTAAGGCTGGAGCACAGATCTGCAGAAATCTCAGTCAACCAACAGCACTAGAACACAGCGCCTCGGAACATTTTCTTACTTGGGAAACCCGTCCACTTCGGTCTACTCAAATCTTCCATACAAGTGCATGGTCGTTAAAGTTCCAGTCTGGCCTCAGAAACTCTGCTTTAAGGAGACCAATCTGCTGTAGCGAGACGGGTTTAACTTCATTATCGCCTTTTCTTCCGTCTGAAACCGGCTAAACGCGAAGACTCATTCGCGCATGCTCAAATACTGAGGCTGCTTCCTGGAGTCCGAGTTGAAGTAGTCTGCGCATGCGCAAGAGACGCGCGTTGGTTTGTTCCCCTCTGTGTTTTGTCCTTAGGCCCTGCCGTACCGTCCAGGAGGAGAGTTACATTCTGGTTCCGTCGAGTGCATGCAGTGAGCTGACTAGGCTCCACTTTACCCGCGAGCGCTAGAGCCACAATGAATCGCTACACCTTCGCGGCAGGGGAGCGGCTGGTGTCGCCGGCTTACGTGCGGCAGGGTTGTGCGGCCCGCCGCACACATGAGCACCTCGTACTGCAACTTCTGGAGAAGGTACCGAGGTGTCCCCTCCCCAGCCGGCGCGTCCCCGAGGCTCCGCCCAGCGCCCGGTTCAGCGCCTGGTCCCGCTCCGGCGCTTCTGTGTGTTGCTGGGGACTATTGCCAAGGACTGTGGCAGCTTGGCTTGCACTTCTCAGCTTCGCCAAAGCCAGGGAAACCCGGAGGTTGTTCCGAGGGGTTGGGGCTTGGACTCCCCTTTCTCCATCTTTGGGTAGTAGAAAAGAGGCAAAGTCCAAGGCTCGCATACTTATCTTTCACCCCTACACGGTAGTCAGGCAACGCCAGATGTAAACCAAGATTTAGCAACCTGAACCTGGGTGTTTCCCCGAACTTCGCGCGTCTCGCTCCTGCCAGCTCCTGTTAGTTTCACAACCCCTCGTTAGAAAACCTTGAATCTTCGCCTTGGCTTTGCTATTTCTCTAGCTTACTGAAACTTAAAAGTCCGAGTAAACCTTAACGAATGCTTTTATCTCCATGCCTCGCAATTGGCAGATAGTTATAATCAAAGCTAATGAAAATGTCTTGCCAAGTCGAGGTTTCTTCATAATGCTGAATTTATGTGCACTTTTTAGAAAACAAGGAGCATGGCAAAATACACATTTAAAAAGTTTTAATATATATCGACATAGGATTTTCTTGGATATAATTATAAACTTTTTTTTCCTTTATAGGGCAAGTGTCCAGAGGATGGTTGGGATGAAAGTACGCTTGAGCTCTTTTTACATGAACTTGCGATCATGGATAGCAATAATTTCTTGGGCAATTGTGGTGTGGGAGAAAGGGAAGGGAGAGTGGCATCTGCGTTAGTCGCTCGACGTCATTACAGGTATTTTTTTTTTTTTCAAGGAAACGTGAAAACATTTTTTCCTTTGGGGATACAATAATGGCGACTTGATTCATCTTATTGTTAAAATTGTCCTTGTATATGTAAACCAAACACAGGTGCTTTTCAGGTACAATAGAGCACAAGTTCTAATATGTGCTGGTTACCCTGTGAGCTTTGGCGAGGTTAACAGCGCAGGCTGTGTGTTCTGATGAAGAGTAAGCACCGAAATATGTAATAGATACTGTAAAACGGGAAGAAAATATTTTTCAAATGGGAAGGGGCACAAGGAGGGGGGGAGGGGGAAAGGAAGGAAGGGAAAAGGAAAAAACGATGAAAGAAAGATAAAATGAAAATAAAGTTCGGGTTGGAGATTTAGCTCAGTGGTTCTGGCGCCTGCCTCGCAAGCGCAAGGTCCTGGGTTTGATCCCGGTAACTACATAGAATGCTGGGCGTGGTGACTCACGCCCACCAGCAATCAATACCACATACCACAGTGCCAGGCGTGGTGGCTCACGCCTGTCATCCCAGCACTCGAGAGGCAGAGACAGGAGGATTGCTGAATTCGAGGCTTGCCTGGGCTACATAGTGAGCTCAGGGCCAGCCTGAACTACAAAGCGAGACCCTGTCTCAAAAAAAAAAAAAAAAAAGAAAAGAAAATAAAGCTCTTGTATGTAAGGGAAAGAAGGGGGAGGTGAAGGAAATGGGAAAAACATAAAAATCAGGATATATTATATACAGGTACAAATTCCATACAATGAATGTGATCATTATATATATCTAAATTGTATCAATAAATTTAGTTAATGATAAAATAGTTATTATGAAGTTAAGGGTAATATTTGGATTGAGGGTAAGATTATGACTTAAGTGTTGGAGACTACAATAAATAAAATACAGATACTTGGAAAAAAAGAATGTTTAACCTAAAAAGCCTGTTTGGCTGACCAGTTTCAAAATATGTTATTGTTACTTATAGTTTTTGATATTTTTTCCCTAATATTACAAACTCCCTCTCCCCATTCTTCTCTATACTGGAAGTTGAACTCAGGGCTTCATGCATACTAACTTGACTTACACCCCAGCCTACATTTAAGTTTTTCTTGAAGAATGATTTATAGTTATGATTAATAAAATAATGATTAATAAAACATTGTTCATCTGTATCTAAGCAGAGTCCCATTTTATATGTACCTTGTTCTTGCATTAGATATGGGAATAAATTTAAGTCACATTTTGGTTTTGCATTATTTCAGAAAGCTGAAATAATATATAATTAAGAGCCATTGTTTAACAATGGGCTGGTAACATAGTTGATAATATGTTTAAAAATGTTTTGTTCATGAGATTTTAGTGCTAATCTCTTCCTACAAAATTTCAGTTTACTCGACTATAAATTACAGATTATTTCAGATGACAAAGGATTTTTTGTTTTGAAACATTTAAAGGTATATTTAAGTAATGTATAAGACAATTTAAAATTAGTGGATTTGGAAATTAATTTTCATGGTATATATAGCTATATTAGTGTGTTCTTTAAAACATCAGCTCATCATCATGGGAATTTAGACTACTGCTTTGGTCAGGGGAAAAGGAAAGAAGAAACTTACTGTCGTGCATATTCCAGTTTTCTTTGTTGCATAGCAGACCTCCCTAAAACTTAATGGCTTAAAAAATAATTTATGAGATAGGATTGAAAATTATGGCTAACATTTAAATTTTTAAAAACTGTATTACAGTAAAATACACATATCCATTAGTTCCACTCAAAATTCTTCCCTTTGCTTAAGACCCACTTAACCTATTGTTTTTCCATTGAACAGCTTTGGAAGTCCTCTTTTGTAAGTGTCTTTAGTTGTGCTGTCGCAGCTGTCTCAGTGTCCTGAATTGATTGAAAACATTTACCTTTCATGGTCATTTTGATTTGGGGTAAGAAATCCCATGGTGCCAGAGCTAGTGAATAAGGTGAAGACATACCATAATATATTTATGAGCCTGTCTTTCTGTTGGGTTATACTCAGAAGTAATACTCACTGTATTTTTATACAGCATGTAGTCCATACTGTATAAAGGCACTCACAAAAAAGGACGTCCAGAACAGCTTTAGAAAGGGGTTAGAACGATGGAATAAGTGTTCAAAGCAAGAGGGAATATTTTGAGGGAGATTGATGGCAATGTATGGTTTCCTCAAATGATTTTTAAAATTTAATCATTCTGTATTTTGATACAGCTTGAATTGTATTTCTCATAGTTCTCTGTGTTAACTAGGCTCAGTAGGACGTGTTGTTTGGGGTTTCTGGCGTAATTGTGGTTGAGTTTAGTCATGTAAAGGTTCAAATGGGCAGTTTATTCAAGATGACCAACATGGCCAGGAGCTTAGGTGGCCTTGCTCTTTGGCATGGGCACTTTCTAGCATGGCCACTGATTTTGAGAGTAAGTGCCTGGAGAGTGAGCTTTTCAAGAGGAATTGTAGAAACTTAAGGCTGCTTAGGATCTAGTTTAACTTTGTTACGTTCTTCTTGGCCAAGCAAGTCACTAAGGCCAGCCAGATTCAGGTGGAGAAGAATTAGAGTACAACTCTTGGTGTGGGAATAGAAGAAAACAGGAATTGAAGGCTGCTGTCTTTGGACCACAGTATAAGTGATGATGCCATTTCAATGTAAATAGGATATTTTCACATTATTAATAGTTTATGAAATATATATAGAACAGCCAAATAGCATCTCTGATGTTATATTAGTAATTGTGTTTGTATAGTTGTGTGTTTAATGACATATAACAATGAATGTTTGTCTAGTTTTTGGCTCTTGTTTTTGCTTAGGCTCATTCATGGAATTGGACGGTCTGGTGACATTGCTGCTGTGCAGCCAAAAGCTGCAGGCTCTAGCCTTTTGAACAAGATTACCAATTCTTTGGTCCTGGACATCATAAAGTTGGCTGGTATGTTCCATGTTAATCATAATACATAATATTTGGTGACCATACAATACATCTTTCCCTAATTTCTGCTTTCTTTCTTTTCTTTTTGTTTCTTTGATACAGGATATTGCTGTATAATCCAGGCTGGGTTTAAACTGTTGGCAGTACTCCTGCCTCAGCCTCCTGAGAGCTATTAATACAGGCATGTGCCATCATGCCCAACTCTAATTTTTTTTTTTGTTGGCTTTTTGAGACAGGGTCTCGCTTTGTAGTTCAGGCTGGCCCCGAGCTCACTATGGTGCCCAGGCAAACCGCTGCGAACTCAGCAATCCTCCTGTCTCTGCCTCCCGAGTGCTGGGATTACAGGCGTGAGCCACCATGTCCGGCATTGTGGTATGCGGTGTTGACTGTTGGTGGGCGTGTCTCCACACCCAGCATTATATGTGATTACCGGGGATCGAACTCAGGACCTTGCGCTTGCGAGGCAGGCGCCGGAACCACTGAGCTAACCCTCCGGCCCCCAACTCTAATTTTTATGAATGCTTCTTTCTAAAAAGATGAAGGACTTTTTTAAAGGACACACATATAGAAGGTGTTTCAGAATAATTAGAGCAAAATAGGATGTAGTAAAATGGATACACATAAGCCATAAGTCCAGAGGATGAATCTGACAGTGAGCTTTTGAGAATGAGTACAGAAAAAGAAATGTTTGTAACTTTTATTGTTTAATAAAACCTTCTATCATTTCTCCAAGAATGCTGATTTTTTTTTTTTTTTTTGCTTTTTGAGACAGGGTCTCGCTTTGTAGTTCAGGCTGGCCCTGAGCTCACTATGGTGCCCAGGCAAGCCGCCGCGAACTCAGCAATCCTCCTGTCTCTGCCTCCCGAGTGCTGGGATGACAGGCGTGAGCCACCACGTCCAGCATTGTGATATGTGGTGTTGATTGTTGGTGGGTGTGTCTCCACACCCAGCATTATATGTGGTTACCGGGGATCGAACTCAGGACCTTGCGCTTGTGAGGCAGGTGCTGGAACCACTGAGCTAACCCTCCGGCCCAAGAATGCTGATTTTTAAATGGGGTTACTAACTTATATTTTCTTACTCACAGGTGTTCCTGCAGTGGCCAACTGCTTTGTGGTTCCTATGGCAACTGGTATGAGTCTAACCCTGTGTTTTTTAACATTGAGACACAAAAGACCAAAAGCAAAGTATATCATATGGCCACGAATAGACCAGAAGTCCTGCTTTAAATCCATGATCACTGCAGGTAAAAGAAGTCAAGTAGCACATGTAATATTGCAACTATTCCAGTATGAGAAATTAGAGTTTTTTTAATAAAAAAGCTAAATGTATTTCTTACTTCTTTTTTTTTAGAAAATTATGGTAAAGCATACATGATATAAAATTCAGTGTATATATTGCTTTATCTAACTTTTAAGTTTACGGATATCTAAATATTTATTGTTAAAGGTTATAAAACAGTTGTATATGTGGGGGTTAAGTGCACTACAGTTGAAGACAAGTGAGCCTCAGGCTGCTGAAATTAAAGTTTTCTTCAGAGGTAACACATTAAGTTCATGATTGTGATCTGTTTCAGCATTTGAATTCTGTTATTGTTTATCTTCATCTCTGATATAAAGCAAGCTCTAGGATAAAACTGAAATATTGCCAAAGAATGAGCAAACTTAATTTTCTGTGGACTGAAACTTAACTGGACACATCATCCTTTTTGTTATCAGTGTCTGTATTATTTTCATAGGTATCTATTTAATTTTTGTTTTCCTTACCTTCCAGAATTATTTTTGTCATATTGCAATATTAAAAAGAGCTGTGGTCTGAATCTTCAAGTTGTCCTTCACATTGTTTTGACTGCCTTGACTAAAGCGAGTATACTGAGCTGAGTCTTTATTCCTAGAGGAAGGCTCATCCCAACAAATATTTATAGTTCTCGTGTGGAATAGCACTTCCTAGAATTTTCTCATTTTCCCTTATTTTGCCTCACACTGATATTTAAATTTCTGGTTGCTTGATCAGGTTTTGAGCCCGTGGTGATAGAAAATGTTTTAGAAGGGGACGAGCTGCGGACGGACCTGAAAGCAGTGGAGGCAAAAATCCAGGAACTGGGGCCTGACTCCATTCTGTGTGTTCACTCTACTACATCCTGTATCGCTCCACGAGTGCCTGATAGGTAAGTGGTTATGAATAGAGACCTTTCAGTGTTCATCTACCTTTTAAATAAAATGTGATATTTGAATTCTCAGATATGAATATATAATATTTGGTAGTAAACAGTGAATGTACTGTCTGAGGAAAATAGAGGTAGTGGGAAAATAAATATTGGATGAAGAAGGAGGGGAGATAACTAATAGGAATGTGGGAGTTCCATTACAGCTGAATAGACGTTTTCTTGCTCTTTTTTGTTTCCAGTCTCTGAGGATCTTTTCTGTTTAATGGCAGTATCTTTTTTTTTTTTTTTTTTGAGACAGGATCTCGCTTTGTAGTTCAGGCTGGCCCTGAGCTCACTATGAAGCCCAGGCAAGCCACCGCAAACTCAGCAATCCTCTTGTCTCTGCCTCCCGAGTGCTGGGATGACAGGCGTGAGCCTCCACGCCTGGCATTGTGGTACACGGTGTTGATTGCTGGTGGGCGTGAGTCTCCACACCCAGCCTTATATGTGGTTACCGGGGATCGAACTCAGGAACTTGAGCTTGTGAGGCAGGCGCCAGAACCACTGAGCTAACCCTCCAGCCCTAATGGCAGTATCTTTTCTCAGTTACATACTGGGCTTAGTTTTCACTGATTACTGTCTTTACTACAGTTTTTCATATGTAGGAACTATCAGTATTGGCAAGTTTTAAATAGAAACCTTTAAGATTCTTAACTTTTCTTTGAATTTCATTTAGTTAGAAGATTAACACATGTTTACTATGTGTGCATAGTGGTTTTCTGCATTTTGAAGATAATATAAATATTTAAGAAAATAAAAGTAAGGCCACCTAAAGGATAGCTATAAATTTTGTTCTGAGAATATAATAGGACTTGAGCCTGTTAATGCCAACTCTTGTTTGACAGCAACTCTAATTTTGTTTTAATATTCTGAATAAAAATGCAAATAATCTGTAAGAACTATATTGGCTTTATACTTTTCTTGTATTTCTTATGGTTTAGTTTTCGTGGAATTGTATTGTTTGACAATAATAAATTCAGATTAACTTTTATTACAGGCAGATTTTAAGAGGTAATTTAAAAACCATGCTCTTGAAAATTTACCTTTGTACAGTTATGAATCTGTAAATTGTACTTTAAGATTTTATTTTCTGTATTCAATTTTGTATATTTCATATATGTTTGATTATTTGCCAATCATTTATAATTCTGTTAAATTTCTGTTTCTATGAATTTAATATATAGAAAAATTTTAATATACTGGAAATAAGTCATATGTAATAACAGCACATAGTCATTTGTATTAGTTGGATTATCCTTGGGAAAGTTTTATTTCTGGTTCATTTGGACTTATGTTTTCAGTGCTTATAGTCTATTTGCTGTATGTACTGTCTCTGTTAGAAAATAAGTAGGCTTTTTTTTTTTTTTTGCTTTTTGGAGACAGGGTCTTGCTTTGTAGTTCAGGCTGGCCCTGAGCTCACTATGGTGCCCAGGCAAGCCACCGCAAACTCAGCAATCTTCCTGTCTCTGCCTCCCGAGTGCTGGGATTACAGGCGTGAGCCACCACGCCCAGCATTATATGTGGTAACCGGGGATCGAACTCAGGTCCTTATGCTTGCGAGGCAGGCGCCGGAACCACTGAGCTAACCCTCCGGCCCAAGTAGGCTTTTTTTTTTGAGCCAGGTTCTTGCTCTGCAGTTCAAACTGTCCTTGAACTCACCATTAAGTCTAGTCTGGCCTCAAATCATATTTTCTTGCCTCGGCCTCCTGAGTGCTATAATAATTGGCCTGTACCACCACACTCAGCCTAAATAGCTTTTTTATCAATTAGCAAAATTGTCATTTTTCCCTTTTTAGTAGTATTAGGTAATGGATGTTTCTGATAAGAGTGAAGTTTAGAAAACTGGTTATGCACTGTTCATAATAAGTTTTAATTTCTGACTTTATTAAGTTTAAAAACACATTTTTTTTCTTTGCATCAGTGTAATTCCTTCATAATCTTTATTTTAATGGATATAGTACATGTTTTGTCTTTATTAGATAATTAGTTGTGTAGAGAGTGTTGAGGGAATCTGCTTGTGTTAAGAATGTCATTTTTCTCCTAAATGATACACACCTTAAATTACCTTCTAAATTAGAATATACTTTAATTCACCTTGAAAATATTTTTCTGTTTGTCTTTTGTCTTTAATTTTAGTAACTTTTAAAACACCCTATTAACAATTGGTCAATTCAAATTATTTAAAACTACTCACAAGTGATTTTTTTTTTTTTGAGACAGGGTCTCACTGTGTACATTAGGCTGCCCTGAGTTTAGTGTGTAGCCCAGGGAAGCTGCAAACTCAGCAGTCCTCCTGCCTCTGCCTCCCAACTACTGGGATTACAGGTGGGAGCCACCATACTTGGCACTGTGGTATGTGGTAGTGATTGCTGATGGGTGTGGATTACCACGCCTTGTATTGTTGTATGTGTTTACCAGGGATTGAACCAGGGACCTTGCACTTGCTAGGCAAGTGCTAGAACCACTGAGCTAAATCTCTGGCCCCACAAGTGATTTTTTCTTTTCTTTTTTTTTTTTTTTTTGAGACAGGGTCTCATTTTGTAGTTCAGGCTGGCCCTGAACTCACTATGTAGCCCAGGCAAACCTCGAACTCAGCAATCCTCCTGTTTCTGCCTCCCAAGTGTTGGGATTACAGGCGTGAGCCACCATGCCTAGCACTGTGGTATGTGGTATGGATTGCTGGTGGGTATGAGTCTCCATGCCCAGCCTTGTATGTGGTTACCGGGGATCGAACTCAGGATCTTGCACTTGCAAGGCAAGCGCCCGAACCACTGAGCTAAATCTCCAGCCCCCACAAGTGATATTTTTTAAAAAATTTAATATTATTACAGTACTTTCTTTTTTAAAGTAGTTATTGCTTAAGGAATAATGTCATTAGATCACACAGACGTGAAAGTGCCTTTATCATAGGAAGAAAATGTGTGTGTCCCGGAAGGTTAATGTTACTGCAGACATTGTCTGATTACTGACTGCAGACATTGTCTGATTACTGACAAAAGAAACTTCTGTATTGTTTTGCAAGGCTGAATGATAAAATGAGTTTTTAAATTCATAAAATGAATTCTTCTAGGAAATGAATTGAAAACTTCTGACAGATGAACGCAGTAATCTAATTCCCACTTATAGTTTGAAAACATATTAATTCACATCTACTAAAAAATAAACTGTATCTTGCATAATTTGGCAATAAAACCATAATGTGTATTTGAAATACTTCTCTTTTGGAGATGAACTTTTATCTTATAAAAATGATTTCCTTCCAGATTTTATATTGTAAAGAAAACTTTTAAGAAGTTATTAAGCCATTGGATTTAGTTTTAGTTTCATAGTGTGAAGACATTTCCATTATAGTCTCAGTCATAAGGAGTATTTTGTTTTGTGAAGGAATCTTTATTTATATATTATGTTGTAACTGAGATTTATTACATTACTCTTTATAATGTTAAGACACAAATTGTCTTAATAGACGTGTAAAATGGAGAAGTAATAGTATAAGTGTAGATTTAAAAACCAGCAACTATTTAAGCTTCTTTAGTATCCAGGTTGTTGTAAAATGTGGTATTTTGATACTGAAGCATTTTAATGTTTTGTACTTTTAGTGTGTTAGTCTATGTAAAAATACATTTTTTATTTTATGAGATATTTAATGTTAGATTTAAGATTTATAGATGTAGTAATTGTCTTGAGGCAACTGGCTTCAGTATGATAAACAGCCAGAAGTGTTAAAAAAGAGCATCCCTTTGGGGGCTGGAGATTTAGTTTAATGATTTCAGTGCCTGCCTAGCAAGCACAAGGTCCCTGGTTTGATCCCAGGTGACCACATGCAATAGTACTGGCAGTGGTGACTCACACCCACTAGCAGTCAGTACCACATGCCATAATGCTGGGCGTGGTGGCTCATGCCTGTAATCCCTGCATTTGGGAGGCATGGGCAAGAGGATTGATTGTTGAGTTTGAGGCTTGCCTGGGCTACCTAGTGAGCTCAGGATCAGCCTGAACTACAAAGCGAGACTCTGTCTCAAAAAAAAAAAAAAAGGCATCCTCACCAGACACAAAGTTTAAATGTTGCATTGTTTCTCTTGTGTGAGAAACCCAAAAGGCAAATTTGGAGCACAATGGAAGCTAGATATTGAGAAGCAAGAAGAACATGTTCAAGTGGGAAGAACATGTGAAGGAGAAGGAGAGGTGGAAGGGAAAAGGGATTTAAAAATAAAATGGGAGAGGAAAAAATGGAAAGCTTTTAACAAAAAGCTTTTGTAAATGAGAGGAAGAAGAGTTGTAGGGAGGGGAGGGAAATGCGAAAGGATTAGGACATATTATATACAGGTACAGATCCCCTATGATGAATGTGATCATTATGTATGGCAAATATCTACTAATAAAAATTTAAAAAATAAATTGATTCTCCTCCAAAAGAAAAAAAGAAAAGCATCCTACCTTGTGAGGAGTCATTATAAATAATTTTCTGGCTTTGTAAATAGGAAGTTTGGAAACAATTTAAGTCACTATTTACATTTTTATAACTAAAATGTTTTCTCCCTTTATTAGTAATATTAATTTATAAGCTTTTTAGATTTTCCTGCAGTGCTAGCTATGTATTTCTAAGCTGATAAATTATATGCTAAGATCTAGAAGAAATTTTAGTTTGTTGTGTTTCCCCTGCCATGTACATTACGGTTGACTCTCACATTTTTTAAAAACAGTTCTCACATTGTAATTTACAAAGCACAGCGTGAGTGTGTCTTTCTGTTGAATATTTATGTTTATAGAATAGAAGAACTGGCTGTGATTTGTGCTAATTATGACATTCCTCATATAGTCAACAATGCTTATGGAGTACAGTCTTCAAAGTGCATGCACCTCATTCAGCAGGTAAGAGTTTAAAAAGATATGTCAAAAAAACAGATTTTAACATATTTTGAGGTTTTTTTTTTTTTCTCACAACCTAATGTAGTAAAGAGAGTTATCCACCATCTTTTATTTCAGGTAGTATTGGAAACTTGCATCCAATACTCACAGTAAAAGTCATTAATGATTGCTTGGAATTATGGAGATAATTGATAATACCTTTGGGAGACCAAAATCAGCATAGTAATATTTCAGTGGTGTTTTTAATTTTCTGAGACTGTTTGATCAGCAAGATCTTCACCTTTCTAATATTCTAGATTATAGTACTTTTAAAACTATATTGATTCTCTTAGTTTGTTTTTAAGGAATACTATTTTATCTCATCCTAGACTAGAAAGGACTTTATAAACATTCTGACATATGACTGTGGCGTTGGCCCTAGCTAGATCCTGGTCATCTCTCATAGGTTTTTTGAAATTTTGAAAATTTGCTCATGTTTTCTGTTTCTGTTAGAACAAGAATTAGGGCCAGGGCCTGCAAGGCCTTGGGTGTTGAGGTCTCTGCCACTTCTGTGTTCTTTTCCCACTGTGTCGTCTGCTCTGCTCCAGCCTCCCTCGCTGCCTTTCTGTGTCTCCATCACCCACAGCTGTGCAGCCTTCTGGCCTTCACTCTTGGTGTCTTTGCTCCTCTTTCTTGCTGGTTTGCTTGTGTGGAGTGTGGCGTGGTTTCTCCCCTCGCATAGAATTTTCCAGACACCCTGTCTAGAATAACACTTGCCTCTTCATGCTTGTCTTTTCTTTCATTCCCTGTTTTACCATATTGGATCTTAGAGGGCACCATTTTCCACATAATGACATCTCTGAAATTTGAATAGCTTACAATCAGTGATGTCAACTGGCTGTATTTTTTCTTGTCTGCAAATAATGATGTTTCTTAACTTTGATGGCCCCTTGTATCTTATCTCCATTGTACTTAATTATTAACAGTAGATAGAGTTAAAATTCTGTTAGAGCTAGAGCTTTGTATTTATTCACTATTAGCCTTTCAATTCATAGGACAGTACCTAATACATAAGTGACAATAACTGGTTACTGAAGGAAGCGAGTAAATAAGCAAAATATTATATCATTTATCTGTATGCTATAAACATCATGTATACAATAACATTAATATAGACATTCAGGGGCCGGAGGGTTAGCTTAGTGGTTCTGGCGCCTGCCTCGCAAGCACAAGGACCTGAGTTCGATCTCTGGTAACCACATATAATGCTGGGCGTGGAGACACGCCCACCAACAATCAACACTGCATACCACAATGCCGGATGTGGTGGCTCATGCCTGTAATCCCAGCACTCGGGAGGCAGAGACGGGAGGATTGCTGAGTTCGTGGCGGCTTGCCTGGGCACCATAGTGAGCTCAGGGCCAGCCTGAACTACAAAGCAAGACCCTGTCTCCAAAAAGAAAAAAAAAAAAAAAAAAAAAAAAAAAAAAATATATATATATATATATATATATAGACATTCAGTGATTTATGTTATATGGACTTCAGTTATTCAGTGATTATCTGTGAACATACTGAAGTCTAGTTGACCTTATCTAGTAAGTGTTGCTTTTATCATTTTGAGTGTAATGGTTTTATCTTTGATATGTGTGGCTATATGATACTAACTGATTTACTTAATTTTTTACTTGAGTTTCTATCAGTCAGGATGTTATTGGCTGCAAGTGATAAAAATTCAACTCAGACTGACTTAACCAATAGGGAAATTGATTAGAGATGGAGTAGGTATAGGTCTAGGATGTTAGAATTTTTTGAAATCTCTAGAGGAAGGCTGCTCACAGGGTCTTGCTTTGTAGATCAGGCTGACCCTGAGCTCACTATGTAGCCCAGGCAAGCCTTGAACTCAGCAATGCTCCTGCCTCTGTCTCCCAAGTACTGGGATTACAGGCGTGTAATCCATACCCGGCCACAATAATCATTTTATTATTTCTTGACAATTACTGAGCCATCCCTTAACTTAGGGGTTCCCATTGTTTTGGTGCTCACAACATATTTTGGAATCCTGGACAGTTTGGTGGTAAACTTGAAGAGATTAAGACTAAAGCACATGAGCTCCAGCATGTGATCTGAAAGGTGCCCTTGGACTTGTGCATGATAGTGTCCTACTTTGTCATCATCTCTCCGTGTTCCTGAGGTGTTTTCCTACCTTTTTAACTAGGAAAATAAAACCATAAGATGGGTAAATCAAATTTTAAATGCCTATTTTGCTGCATTATATTATGTTACCTTCTAAAACTGGCATGTTTTAAAAAGGAAAAAAAAAACAATATAAAAACATTGTTTTCCTCACATTGCCCTTCGTGAAGAAAAGTTGTGGCACAGTTGCTCTAAACCAAGTAATTACCCTGGTCTTGTTGAGTGCTGGTGGCTGTTTCTAAGCAATTAAAGTTATCTTAATTTATACTATAGTTATTTATTGGTAACGGATAGTGTTACTGAATAACCAGTGTGTGTAGTGAGCATACTGCTAGGCTTTTGAAGTTTCTTAACTTAATCCTAATATTCCCAGGTGTACTTTTTGCTGTTCTCTTTCTAAATACGAAGAAACAAACTCAGAGCTAAGTGATTTACCCCAGGTAAATAGTAGCCGTCTAGCTCCATGTGACTCCAATGTCCCATATTTTCCTTAAAACACAAGATATTAAAACTGCAAGGTTTTTGTTGAGAAAATTATATTGCAATAATAAGGCAATCAGTGGAGAAAGATTGTAACTAAAATGTTCCAGAACTTTTTAAAAAGTGTTTTAGGGAATGTCCCAGATTGTGTAAATATGGCAGCTAGGATGTTCTTCTATGTACGTGTAGTCTGAAGAGTACTCCTGTTTGTATTTACTAAAACAACTAATTTGGGAATAAAGTTAGAATTAGATTAGTGGAGAAGGAAGGATAAAGCATATATACAGGATTAATTAGTCAGAGTGGATGGTAAGCTCCAAATGTGTGGGAAGTCGTAACTTTGCTCATTAAGAATTTGAGAAAAGTCAGTGTTACAAGTACTTACTCTTAGACCTAATTATCAGTTCATTCAGCAAATATTGCTGGATTCCCTCTGGTGTGTCTGATAGTGGGATGCATGCTGGGCATGCTGTTGGGAATACATCCCAGCCCTCCCTTCATAGTATTTTATTTTAGGGAGCAGACAGTGAGCAGGAAATAGGTTAGGTGAGAGTGAAGACGTGAACACTGGTGTTTGGGAAGGAGAGGTGTCTGACAGGAGAGCATAATCCAGGAAGTCCTCTGCAGAAGGTAGCTGTGAGCAGAGTCCTGAACGATAGAAAGCCACGAGCTGAGCAGTTCTCTAGAGAGCGAGGTTCCAAATAGCAGGCAGTGGTGCCCAAGGCTGAGGCAAGAGTATGTGAGAAATAGGAGGAGCCAGGATGCCAGGGCCAGTGTGCATGGGGAACAGGTGGTAGAGACATAGGGTTAGTTAGGGATTTGGGTTTCTTTGTGGTGTGGCTATTGTCCATAGACGGTTGGAGTAGCAGAGCAACACGAACCCTGTGGGGAATAGAATGGCAGGAGTGGAAGCCGTTGGAACAGCCCATGACATCTGTTGGTAGCCAGGAGCTGCAGAGGTGTAAAACTGGTTGAATTCAGATATATATATATATATATATATTTTTTTTTTTTTTTTTTTTTTTTTGAGACAGGGTAGTTCAGGCTGGCTCTGAGCTCACTATGTAGCCCAGGCAAGCTTCGAACTCAGCAATCCTCCTGTCTCTGCCTCCCGAGTGCTGGGATTACAGGCGTGAGCCACCACGCCCGGCCAGATATATTTTTGAGACTGGCTTTCATAGAGTGTTCTGGTAAATTATAGGAAGGGTGTGAGAGAAGAAGAATTGAGAGACTCTTAAGAGTTTTGACTTGAGTACCTAGAAGAGATGAAATGCCATAGGAGCATTTTATCCTTCAGACAGGGCCACTTTATCTAGATTCCAGGGCCTTCTGTGTCATTTATTGCTCTGTTAATCCTCAGTAAGGTATTTTACCTGCCTGGGTTTGAATTCCAGCTTGTTTTGGGCTTATGAGTTTCATTTCACCGTGCCTTAGTTTTGTTGTCTGTAAATTAGGTATTATGGTAGCATTAACTTTGTATCTTTATTGTGAAGATTAAATGTGTTTTGGATATAAAATGCTTAGAATGTGGCCTAGCACATGTTAAATACTCAGTAAATTCTGGCCATAACTGTATGAAAAGTAGTATGGTGGTACCTCAGTTTGTGAATACATTTGTTTGGAAACAATTAGGTTCACAAACAGGAGCATTTGGCAGAATCTTGTTTTTGTATGCAAACTTTGCATCGAGTCACAAACATGACCACAGCCATCTTCCCCACGCAAACACAAACATGGCTATCTTCCAGAATCATAGGACAAGTAAAAATTGTGAACTGAGGTAATCGCCACTGTCTTTTTTTTTTTTTTGAGACAGGGTCTTGCTTTGTAGTTCAGGCTGACCCTGAGCGCACTATGTAGCCTAGGCAAGCCTGGAACTCAGCAATCCCCCTGCCTTTGCCTCCCGAGTGCTGGGGTTACAGGTGTGATCCACCACGACCGGCACTGTGGTATGTGGTATTGATTGCTGGTGGGCGTGAGTCACCATGCCCAGCATTGTATGTGGTTACCAGGATAGAACTCAGGACCTTGGGCTTGCAAGGCAGACACTGGAACCACTGAACTAAATCTCCGGCCCCCACTGCCTTTGTTTTACTCTCAGCCACTGTCTCCAGAATCTAGAACAGTGTTTGGCATATGACAGGTTCTAACCTATTTGCTCTGTGAATAAAAGAGTAATGAGTGAACTGATAAAATGGCCTTCTCTTACTTTGTAGATCATGCTCCTGTGTTTTCTGTCTACTTCAGCTCTTCCGTCTTAGTGATTTTTCCCTCCTTAGTAGACATGAATGTGAGGAATGAGATCCTTGTACTATTCCTAAGATTAGGTCTGGCCTACTAGTTCATTCTTATTTATATATCTCCCCCACTCCAGGCCTTATGCTCATACAACCCCACCCCTTTTTATTTTGAAAATTCACTAAGTTGCCCAGGGGGACTTGAACTTGCAGTCCTCCTGCATCAGCCTCCCAAGTGCTGAGGTCATCTGTGTGTGTTACTATTGGCTAGACCTGCTTATTTTCTTGCCCAAAGTGTGCTACCTTTTGAGTCCTCCTGCGGTTTATTGATGAAAAGATTCTAGCCAAGTTTGGTGCACTGATCCCTGTCTTGGTTCTCTGGCCTTCATTGGAGTCTTACACTTCTGCTCTGGGGCCTTGGACAGTGCTGTGTGCCAGTAAAAAGACAACTTTGACTACTGTGCCACATTCTGTTTACGTGCTCCATGCCTTTTGGATATTTAGGTATGTCTTTCTATTTTCTTATAATGTGGGGTTTTCTGTTCATAGTTTATTAGGAAATAAGAAGAGTAGCATGGAAGGTTAAGGTTTAAATAGTTGGGCCGGAGGGCTGGCTCAGTGGTTCTGGAGCCTGCCTCGCAAGCTCAAGGTCCTGAGTTCGATACCCAGTAAGCACATATAATGCTGGGCGTGGAGACTCACGCCCACCAACAATCAACACCGCATACCACAATGCCGGGCGTGGTGGCTCACGCCTGTAATCCCAGCACTCGGGAGGCAGAGACAGGAGGACTGCTGAGTTCGCGGCAG
This sequence comes from Thryonomys swinderianus, assembly GCA_004025085.1. Taxonomy (NCBI): domain Eukaryota; kingdom Metazoa; phylum Chordata; class Mammalia; order Rodentia; family Thryonomyidae; genus Thryonomys; species Thryonomys swinderianus. The sequence continues at coordinate 42,096 of PVIC010002810.1, forward strand.
TTGCCTGGGCACCATAGTGAGCTCAGGGCCAGCCTGAACTACAAAGCGAGACCCTGTCTCAAAAAAAAAAAAAAAAAAAAAAGATTTAAATAGTCCCATGATGGCCTCTGAATAGTTGCACCCCTTCCCTGCTTTGGCTTTCTCTACCTGTTGCCTGGATCTGGTCCCTCAGATTACACCAGCTATCTGCACCTTCCATTCTCCCTGAGATACCGAGGCAGAAAGAAAGTGTGAAAATGAAGGTCAAATGTGGTTATAATATTAATAGGAATGTAGATTGCGAATACAGATTGAAAATCTGTGGCTGCAGATAAAGAAAAAAACTATCTTAGTTGAAATTTAGATAATATCTCTGTTTTTAAGAGGAGAAAATTGAAGCACATTAGCCAGAAGGTCACAGACTATGTTGAATGGGGACCAGAATTTAGTTACACATTTCCAGTAGGTAAAAGTATTCATTTTTTCACCAGAGTATTAGATTTTTCATTTGAAATTCATTTGCAGTGGAATGAGATCATCTAAGATTATAATATTAGGGAACATGAGTTATATAGAAACATTACTTTTGGAATTGCCAGGAATATACAAATAAAATTTGCATTAGTTGATGTTGAAAATAAAATTTTGGTTTTCCCTTTTGTTGTCTGAGCAGTAGTTGGAACAGAGCTAGTTGCTTAAAGTGGTTGTAAATTAGTAGGTTGTGCAAGCATCAAAGAGAGACACTTAAATGTCTAAATAACTGTTTGGCAGCTTGGGTGGACATAGTCCATTAGATTGTGTTGGCCACTGTCGAGCTCACAGAGGGATTTAACACTGCTTGATGGCAGTGTGACCCACTGTCAACGTTTACTGTGAAGGAAAGTGTCGCAGATAAGAGGAGTTCAGTCTCTGTATACAGTTTTAAGGTATAAAGCTCTGTTTATGTTCAATTTCCACTTGCACAGCTAAAGAAAACCTGCCTGCTTCCCAGGGTTGTTGTGAGGACTGACTGATTCATGTGTGAAAGCAGTTTCTGTGTAAAACCTTGGTTTAATACTTAACATCTTACTGGTATGACTACAAAGACAATAAAAATGAGAGGACTGTATTTTATTTCTGTGCATTGTTTAAATAGTATTTATTCATTTAAAAAGTTATGATTGTATATATTTACATTGTACAATATAATGTTTTGACATATGTATGTGTTGTGAAATGGTTAAGTCACGCTAACATAGCTATCGTCTCACTTACTGATCATTTTTAATTGGTGCTTATTTGTTAATAGCAGTTATTGTCTGTCCTTCTGGGAACTAATATGTAATACTATGTGTTATTTAATTCTAGGGGACTCGAGTTGGTAGAATAGATGCTTTTGTTCAGAGTTTGGACAAAAATTTTATGGTTCCAGTAGGTGGCGCTATAATTGCTGGCTTTAATGATTCCTTCATTCAGGAAATCAGCAAAACGTATCCAGGTAAATAAGATGTTTTTCAGAAAAAAGTAACAAAGACCCATTTGTACTCAGGCTGCCATGATAAATTGCAATTTCTAAAGCTTTCTCTACACCTTCCTTAGTGAGACTTGTTCCTCCTTATTTCAGGAAGAGCATCAGCCTCCCCTTCTTTAGATGTCCTTATTACCTTACTATCACTTGGATCAAATGGTTATAAGAAGCTGTTAAAGGAAAGAAAGGTAAGAATTCTCTTTCTTTTAGAGTAATATTTTTGACTAGAACAGTAGTACAAAAGACTGGTGTTTTTGTCTATTTTATCACATTGACAGTTACGTGGTATGGCCTAGGAAACTTCCTCAGATTTAGGATTACTGTAGGTGACATATTTCCTTTCTTCTCTCCCTCCCTTCCTTGCATGCTGGGGATTGAACCCAGCCCCTTTACACCTAACTACATTTGCAGGCCTTTTTATTTTTTGTTTTGAGATAGGTTCTAAGTTGCTAGTTGCCCAGGCTGGGTTCACACTTGTGATCCCTCTGCATTAACTCCCTTGAATACTGGGATTAACAGGTGTGTGTTCCATACCTGACCTCTGTGGGTGAGTTTTGACTAGGGGGGCTGTCACTTAGGAGGCTCTTCAAAGACAAATAGATGAGTCTTCTTTTTAGTTTTCAGAAACCCAAAAGTAAGTTGTTTAGTTGTGGGGTATCTGTTAGCTACAGGAAGAACTGGTCTGGAAGTTGGCCATCTTTATATACTCACATAACATATTTCTACCTTGCCATCACTAGAATCTAAACTCATTGGTTACATCAACCCTCAAAAGTTACAGTTAAAAACTTCGTCAATAACACTGACAATTAGCTTAATTCAAGACAGTTCCAAAATTATGATAGTATTGTCAGGTCTGTTTAATGTCTTTTATTCCTCTCTTATTTGAGGAGGTTAAAGACTTATATGTATGCAATTTTCTAACACTTATTAGCAGTAATAGACCCTTTAATAGTACTTTACATATTTTAAACTATATGTATCCTCTGACAGACTTATGAGGAATAAATAACAGAAATTTAAAATTTTTGTGCCTTGTTCTACCCCAACTTTCCTTTTCCTACTAATTCAGTCTATGGGGAAGTAGTTGTTTACTTCTCATGAGGATATTTCCTGAGATTTTTGTGATAGAGGAAAAGATACTCAATAGTTGTTAGAGAGACGCAAATTAAAACTACTGTGAGATACAATACATACCTGTTAGAACGCTAATGTAAAATAAACCTGACAATACTAAATGCTGGCAAAGATCTCAGGTGAACTTAGACCTTGTTGGTAGGAGTACAAAATGGTTCAGCAACTTTGGAAAACACTTCGGCAATTCTTATTAAGTTAAACATGTACTTACCATATAAATCAGCTGTCCCACTCCTGCCTATTTACTCAAGAGAAATGAAAGTTTCTGTCTGTATGAAAATCTATATGTGAATGTTTATAGTGATTCTGTTCATAATTGCCTAAACCTGGAAAGAACCCAGATATCTATCATTTGATGAACAGATAAACAAGCTAAGGTACATCCTAGTCAGCAATAAAAAAGAATGCACTATTGACATATGCAACAAAATAATGACTCTCAAATACCTTATGATAAAAGAACAAAGCCAGACTCAAAAGACTAAATATTAGAGTTTCATTTATATGCTCTCGCAGAGAAGGCAAAAGTAGAGGACAGAGGGTGATCAGTATTGCCAGAAACCAGGAGTGTGGGAGTGGACTTTTGGGGAGGGTGAAGAATCTTATATCTTTTTGTTTTGTTTTGTTTTGTTTTTTGAGACAGGGTCTCGCTTTGTAGTTAAGGCTGGCTCTGAGCTCACTATGTAGCCTAGGCAAGCCTCGAACTCAGCAATCCTCCTGTCTCTGCCTCCTGAGTGCTGGGATTACAGGCGTGAGCCACCACGCCCGGCAAGAATCTTATATCTTAATGTGGAAGTGATTTTATGGCTGTATGTGTGTGCCAAAATACATAAAAACTTCACAGACATGGACACCTACAATTTTACTGTATGAAAATTATACCTCAGTAAACTTTACCAAAAGGAGAAAATTAGTTTTGAAAACTCCAAAAAGTAACCTCGTGGCCATCGATTGTTGTAGCCAAAGGAAGCAAAGCTTTGAAGGTGTTCTGGCCTCGTGCCAGACGATGCCTGTGTGGATGTGGCCACCTGTCATGTGTGTTCCTCCGTGGTGGTTTGAGATGCCAGTGGGTCTTCACCTTGGAAAATTACTTGAACTTGCAGATTTGATTTTACTGTCTATGCAAGAAACAACATCTATTGGATTCTACTTCTGTTTCTAAAAGACTCTAGAATATTTATTAAAATATTTATTACAATTCTAGAGTATTTATCTAAATAGTTATGAGAAGAGTCACTTTCTGGGCTTTGGTCATTCTGATCATGGGAGCTGGCTTGTATGGTTTAGTAAGCCAGTGTAAGGCATATTGATAATTTAGAGGTCTTTTAAGATAATGGTTTCACAGAGCCTCATAATGTACATCTGCCCCCATCAGAGCTTACTTTAAGGGAAAAAGCGTTGTGGAAACGAGAGAGTAAGGGGATCAGAGATGATGCAGTGGCAGTGCAGGGAATAGTTGAATGACTTGAAGAAGGCCAAGGGAGTGTGCAGGGGTGATGGTAAAGAGCATTTCAGGCAGAAAGCTGCACTGATGGTGGATGTATCCCCTGTGAGGAGTGGCAAACAGGTCCACATGGTTAGAGCAGGGGAGCAAGGAGTGCTGTGGGAGTGGAAGGCAGGAGGGTCATGGGAGTGGGTGGATTGTTAGGGCCTTCTACGCCATAATGCGGTCTTTGCCTCATAGTCCCAATAAAATGGGCCGTTGAAGGATTGCTCTTTATCTGTTTCCATTGCTGGGTGGAACCCAGGGCTGTGCCTGTGCTAGGCGGGCACTCTGCCAGTGAGCCACAGCCCCACTCCACAGAAGGGTTCTGAATCAAGCAACGTGATTGGGTCTATTTTGAGGGGTTACTCTCGTTGCTGGTTTGGGAATGAAAGGGTGGCAAGGGAACAACTGGCAGACCTCTCGGGAGGCTGTCAGAGTTGTTAAGTGAGTTCTAGCGCAGTGCTGGGGATAACTGTATAGCTGTAACGCTGAAGACTCAGGTCCTCTGATGTCTAGAGGAGGCAAAAATAAGGAATAAAGAGAGCTACTCCCATCAGAAGTCACATTTACGTTTTAGAATGTTCTTTGTGCAGAATCCTCACTAGCTCCAGGTTGTCCTGGGGAAATTTGTCAATCACAGTATCCTTTCTCTTGTTTTATTTTTTGAGACAGGTTTTCTCTATGTAGCTTAGGCTGGCCTCGACCTAATTATGTGGCCCAAAGTGGCCTCAAGTCCTCCTTTCTCAGCCTCCCAAGTGCTGTGATGATAGGTGTACAGCACCATGCCCCGCTCTGCCCCTCTTTCATAGGTGTGGGTGTGTGGCGTGGCTACCCTGGTTCACAGGTAGGAAATGGAAATTAAGTCCTTCTACTAGGTTTGCTAGATTCTTTAAGACAGAGGGTCTTTTTCTTTGAAGACAGTAAGGTTTGAAGGTACAGTCTTAGGACTGTCAAGTGCTTTATTTCTGGCTGTAGAAAGAACCTTTCTGACATTAGGGAATATTAGAGGGAAAACAGAACTGAGTGTTTAAACTGTAGGTCCAGCCATACTTGCTCATAGAACTGTTAGCCGAACTAGTAGACTGCTTTTTCTGATTGTTTGCTTTTTGTAGTTTTTTATTTTTCTTTTGAGACAGGTTCTTGCTTTGTAATTCAGGCTGACCCTGAACTATGTGGCTGAGGATGGCCTCGAACTCATAGCAGTCCTCCTGCTTCTGCCTCCCAAATGTGAGATTACTGGCTTGAGCCACCACGCCCGGCCTGCCTTTTCTGTTTAAACTAGATATCTAACACAATAGTTTGATTTCACTTATACCCTTAAGTCCTTGGACTGATAGATCGTTTGTAATGTTTCTGACATTTTGTGTTTTTCCGCTGCCATCACTCCCTAGCATATGCTTGTAAGTGATAGGCCTGTATGTATGGACATAATTGAAAACTGTAAAGAAGTGAATTATATTGGTGATTATCTGCTCTATATAGAGGGCATTATACTTCTAGGAGTATTACTTTCTGCCTACTTTTCTTACCTCAGGAGTTTGGAATTGTTGATGTTTAGCATGTTCTGTCATATTTTTCAAATCTTAAGAATTTCAGTTGTATCTTGGTTCATCTGTCTTTTGGCCTCTAGGGTTTGACTTTAGAATATTCAGCTGTTTGTAGACGATTCCAGTTGGTGGTGCACGTGGGCACTTGGTTCATGTGAGTGAGCGTCTGCCTGCTTTGATGCTGACCTTCAGCAATATGTAGCTCATCTCATGAATTGGGTGCAGGAAGCAGCACAGCTCTGCTTCTTGTGGGGACTCTGTCCTTTATGATCCTCAAGTAAATACACTGATAGGAGAGATTTTGTGTGTAGGCGGTATTCATGAATTAGATGGCACCATCTCAGATGTCAAGAGGTAACTCTCTGTGTAACATCCAGAGCCTTATTCTTTCCTTTCTCTGTAGATACACACAGAAGAGTAGAAAGAACAGGATTCCAGCTTCTGTTTATTAGCACATGTGTAGACCAGTCCTGTTCGATATTACTAGTTTTATTTTTTGGTGCTAGGGATGGAACCTAGGTCCTTGTGTGTGCTGAACACACACTCTACCACTGAGTTACCCCACGGGCCTCAGTTGTTTTTTGTTCTTATCCTGAAAACTTTTAAGATTAAAGTAAAGAGAATTAACGTTTTTGTGAGTGTGTGTTGTATGCCAGAAACTGCCAGTTTCCTTATATTCATTGTTTCATGTGATACTTCGAGCAAGTTTACGAAGGAGGAGTTATCTCCATTTTACAGATGCAACCGTGGTGCAGAGGGTTAAGGGCTTGCCCAATTTGCTCCGGAGGGTTCTGACCGTATCCATGTCAGTACCAGGGCTGTGTTGGTGCTGAGGTCAGCGTGGTGTGAAGGCGTCTGTGCTTCTGTCTACTGGGTGCCTGCACTGGCTCGTCTGGTGAGAGTACTTGGTCTGTGTTGGCCATATGGGCTATAAAAGTCAAGACTGATTTTGCGACTCTCCCACTCTATCTAATGGAGGTATTTAAAACTCCAAAGACTCTCTAATATATTAATAGGTTTTATTTAAAATTCTATGGAGAATTTAATCAGAACAGAATATCATAGGAGTAATTTTCAGTGTTAAAATTCTCACTTGAGAACTTCCATTATAAGTAAATAAACTTTGGTCTTTAACAACTTCATTCAGTGGTACATCTTTCTGTTGAAAAATGTCAGTGTCTTTCATAAACCATAGTTGCATATTTGTAGTGTAAATATTTTTTCTTTATTGGATTTTTTTGCAAAAGAAAAGCCTCTTTTGTTTAAATGGACTTGCACTTCAACTGTGAAAATTTAACTGTGATAGTTTATCAGTTCAGCTCTGGAGAAGCTGAGGCAAAGCTAATTTGCTCCAGCCAGAGCTATTTATATACCATCACTGAGAGCTCCTCTTCATATTATTGGTGTTATGTGTACTAAAAAAGGAGGGCTACAGGAAACTTAGGATTTCTTTTTATTCTGTGCCCTTATTCACCACGGTGATATTTTTAGAGGTTATTTCATCTAGCTATCTCTCTTCAGAAAAGGCTTTATCTTTTTCACAGTAGAAGCAGACAAGAACTCAGCTTGAAGCCATTCCTTCGCAAGTCTTCCTTTCTCAGGGGTGAAGGGATCAGAGAGAGGAGAACTTTGTGTATGAGTTGAGCTTCCTTGCCCTTAGCTGCTTGCTGATAAGCACATCCACTTCACTGAGGGGAGAAATGACCACAGGCTTAACCAACGAGGCCTGTAAGAAAGGTGTTAAAATGTAAGAGAGCTTAGTTTTGAGTTTTTCTATGCAGAAAGAAATATCAGTGTTAGGTATTTGTCTTCACTTGTTTTGCTTCCAAAGACCATTATTCTGCTTAGCTATCCTTTTAGAAGAGTGCTTTGCTGAAGAGGGCCGGCAGGTAATCATTTCTCGTTGTAAATATCTGCTGAATTGGACAAGTGCAGAAGGAAATGACAGCAGAATGGCTGCTCTAGCGGCTAGAATTTGAGTTGAAGCTTGGAGGATAGACTAAGCTCTAAAAGAGCAGCAGACAGTGTTCTTGACAGAGTTAGGTTGGTCGATATGCAGCCATTTTTAGTGGAATCTATTGAAACCATCTGATTTTAGGCCTGGATGTGAGGCCTCTGCAGTGTGACCATGTTGTTTTGCCCCAAGACCAAGCCTACTGAGTCTGCATGGGTCCACACAGTCAGGCACCCCTGGCCACTGTCATGCGCGGCAGTGTGTTGCATTTAGCACTGTTTTCCTGTGTGCATGCGTACGTGTGTGTGTGTGTGTTTGTACACATACATATGATGTCATCTGCCCACCTGGTTGTATTTTCATTGAAACATTACATTACTTGTGTTTCTTTAGAGAGAAACTATGAGAGGCCTCATAGTAATATGCAAAGAACTGTCTTCATCTTATCCTGTAAAAGTGTGTCTCAGAAAATTTGAAAATCTTATGTAAAGAAAACTTTCATTAAAATTCAGTGAATGATGTGCACTTTTTGGATTTTGAGAAGTAGTATATAGATCTAACATAATTATAGTATATAGCCTAACATCTGTTAGGTTTCGCTATTGCAAATCAACGAGAAAGAGGCCCTATGAAGATGATTCTTAATATGACTCAACCTTTTTTCCATTAACATCTTGAACTATGGTGTAAAGTTTTGTATTTTTATTCTAGAAATATAGCTGACATTAGCATTCAGCTATGTAATTCAGTTTATTTCTAGTGAAAGTCTTTTAAAACTAAGTTAAATACAGCACAAAGGACATAGAAAATCAATAATATTTCATTTCTTTTAAGTAAGATCTTTCTATATACATTTGCTTGGGCTGCTTATAAATTTCTTCCTTTACTGAAGTATTTTATAATAAATGTCAGTTATAGATTTAACTGTAGCAAAAAAATAGTGCAAGTTTTGTAGTACCTTTAATATATCAGGTAAGAAAACTGCTTAGCTAAGTATTAGTATAGGATAGTAATGCAGTCTAAAAAAAGTTATTTTAAAAATGCAGTGATATCAGTTGGAGAGCATTAGGAACCTTGGTAGTTGGAATATTACAGAATTTTGTACATTGTACTTTAACATACTTAAAGCTTCTTTGGTTATTGGACTTCCTGTCATAAGCCTTATCACAGAATAGAGCTATTAGACATATTTGCTGATGAATGTGAACTTGATTTAAAAATATTTTTTAATCTAATTACTCTCATACTAGTGATAATGTGAATTTGAGTTAACTTACTATCTTTATAGTCTAAATATTTCCATCCTAAGACAGCTACAGGTAAAACTGAATTCTGATGGCATTAGCAATTTACAGAATTGGTTAAAGTGAATTTATTAATGTAAAACTGACTTCTGATGGCATTAGCAATTTGCAGAATTGGTTAAAGCGAATTTATTAATGTATTACAAATTTAACTTGGGAGAATTCATTTTTTTGATAACCACATACTCATCAATAAGTTTAAAAGGAGCCTCTAGGGATGTTACTAAGGAACCACTTTTTTCAGCAATAGCGAACTCAATTAAGTGCAAATTAAATACTTATCATGTTCTTCTTTTTCTATAAATGTGACTACATTAGTGTTTAACATGGCAGCCAAACTAGATAGAACAATATTTTAAATTGGTTTTTGCCATTGAAATATGTAAACTGGAGAAAACTTTACTTCATAAATATATCTGTAAGGATTGCTGAAGGTTGGGCATGTTTTGTTCTTAGGGGGAAAATGTAGGGGTCTATAAAAAGCATTTCCTGGCTATCAGATTTGCTTTTGTTAATGAGAAATTGATGAATTGGAGAATAAGGGAGAATTGTATAGACAGATGCAGGATAAGACTTCAATGAATAATTCACATAAGGAAAAATCAGTACTGATATCTAAATGAAAATATGTAGTCGCTTTTAAAAAATATGGAACATTTAAATTAGTGACCTCAGTACATTGCAGTAGTTAGAAATACATAAATGAAATGCAGGAGCTCTATCCTTTATTAACACTGGTTTGGTACTAAAACATTTTGAATTGTTCTGACTGCTATGAAAACTTTATTGATTACATTTTTTAATATTTCATCTTCAGAAGGAGTATTGAAATATTGGAAAATTGGCATATTGATTTAAGGAGGAACCAGGAAGTCTTCATATATCTAAGAAAATATTCCTAGACCAGCTTATTTTTTCCATTTCTGAACATGATAACATTTGCTTCATTTCTCTATACTTTTTTTTTTTTTTGAGACAGGGTTTTACTTTGTAGTTCAGGCTGGCCCTCAGCTCACTATGTAGCCCAGGCAAGCCTCAAACTCAGCAATCCTCCTGTCTCTGCCTCCCGAGTGCTGGGATTACAGCTACCATGCCCGGCTTCTCTATACTTTTTTAATGAAAAGAAGGAAAGTCTTATCACATAGAATACTTCCTGATAGCTTGGTATGACAGTTGTGGATTTTAACTTTTTGACTATAAGAGAAATCAGTTAATTTTAATGATTGAGCATTTCATTATTTTGATATACTGATCTTTAATCTTTAATCTTGCAAAATATCTTAATATTATTATTAAGTAATTATTATTTGGTAAAAATTTGGTATTATTTGATATTTGGTAAAAAATTTAGGCAAGAACATAAAATATATACTGTACTGTGTTGACAGCAGTGTTTATGGTCATTAGTAGATTCAGTCATAATTCATAAACCTGGGAGCAATTGTTCTTGTTTTAATCATTAGTGAATCTGCTTTTGGTGGGGAAAAGTTACCCAGGATGCAGTGTGGTATCAGAGTATCTGACCCTTACTTTAGGGAGAAAAGCAGATGCTGCTTTTGTGGCTATGGAAGTTGGAGATGTGTCATTTTCTGCTGCCTCCACTCTACTCTGTCTGCTCTTGGCTGTTTGGTTTATATGTTTCAACTGGATAGAGGAGGTTAATGCAAAGGAGTTCATCCTGTTACATATATCCTTGGGCACATTTTCATTTTAACATCTTCTTAAAGGCCTTATGAAGAGATGAAAGGGAAATTTTTAGTAAGGACAGAGATCTTGCCTTCAAAGAGTTTCTCCATTCTAGTAGTTGATAGTAGGCAAGATTCATTTAAGCAAATAAATGAGAAGTTGCAGATTGTGATAAATGTAGTGGGGAAAAAAGAAGTAGGTGATGGTGTCAGAGGGAGATTGGCAGTTGGGGATGGGTAGAGTTACAGAGATGTGGGGAAACAACAAAGGAAGATCTCCTGAGAATGTGACAGAAGGGGCCAGGGAATGATGCAGGGAAGCCAGGGGAAGCAAGTGCAAAGGTGCAGACCCTAGAATGGCTAGAAAAAAAGACACACGTGGCTGGTGGCTGGGAGTAGAGGAATGACAATCGGGGTACGTCATATGGGGCCTTGGAGCTGAGGAATGGCTGCTTTAAAGTTATAGGACATCATCCAAAGAGAAGCATGGTGCTCTTGAATTTATGCTTTTCAAAGACCCTTCTGGCCCTGATGGGTAGCACAGATTGTGGAAGGGTAGACAAGTATACAGAGAAATATTGTAACATCTATTACTGTGTCCAGGGGAGAAGTTGATGGCTGTTTAGACAGAGTGGTAGTTCCAGAGGTTCTGAGGAGAAAAGGATTTGTGATGGATGCATCATAGCCCCAGAGCAAGAAATGGCCTGGTTTTTGCCTTTACCTAAATCCTGTGGTTTCTGATAGTTAAGTTGCAGCAGATTTGAATCTCATTACATGTGGCAAAGGAGGGGGGCACATGGATGAGACAGTCTATGGCATGGGCTTCCTACCTGTCAGACTTTGTTTTCTTAATTCTGATAAATTGCAGTGTGTACTTGATTTGTTTCAAATGTGACATTCTGTATTGCAGGAAATGTTTTCATATTTGTCCAGCCAACTGAAGAAATTGTCGGAAGCCTACTGTGAAAGACTGTTGCACACACCTCACAATCCCATATCGTTAGGTAATTTTTAACCTGAAGAAAAGAAAATTAGTACTTGTAGTCTAGTCTTTGGAGAAAGTTGATATTTATAGGAAAAGAAGAAACTTTTTGATTATGATATTTGTGAATTCATTTCAGTATTAATAAGTAAATCAAACAAATTTAGTTGGCCTCTAGAAATACTGTATATATTTCCAAGATATCTAGCCACTAAAAAATCAGAATCAATTAGTAAATTAACTTCTGCTTCTAAGTAGCTTGGTCTCCAATAATAACTCAGTACAGTATATCCACTTGTGTTACAAAATCAGTTGGTTCCTGATGGCTGGTTGTAACTCAAGTTTGTTGTAAGACATTACAGCTGAGATGGGGATGTTTATCTGGGTTCACAACTGTAGAAAACAAGAGGAAGATCAGTCTTCCATTAACCTAATTAACCCAAGTAGTTCATATGTCAGGCTGGTCGTAACTTGAGGGTCCAGTGTAATTAGAACTTCTTCCAGTTAACAAAGTACCGACATAGAAATTAAAGGTGTTTCTACATAGTGTTTTAATGTTATTATTGCTTATTGTCTAGAGCCTCTGAATGTTGGAGAAGTCTGCATGTATTACAATTTCATTCGTTTGTAGAAGGGCTATGTATTTCTATCCTGTAGTACAAGGGCTACTTAAAAATTATATGAATAATGACCTTCATACATTTAAATTAAAAGCTTCATGATTACCTCCTTTAATTTGTGAATATGTATAGTGCAGTATGTGTAAGGGAAGTGAACCTTTAATACCTGATGCTTTCAGGAAAGGTGTCTATGGTTAGCCATTTGGGCACTGACATCTAATGAAATCCACCCCAATCCTTTGCTGGTATGTGGAAGGTGATACTCTACTCTAACCTCCCTTCCCTGTCCCTGAAGTAGAGGTGATGATCTCTCAATGCAGATTTGCTAAAGGCTTGGTTGAAATTGTTTGCCAAGTGTCTGGCAGAGTGAGTCAGTCTTCAGTAAACAGTAGTTATCATGGTGATAGTATGTGTGGAATATAGTCTTGGAGTGATCATTCCATTTTCATATGCACAAGCTGATCTTACTTAGTCTGATATGTACTGAGCTATATTCCACATTCTCAAGTGTGTACAACTGGGTAGAGTTCGAGTAAATAGCCATGTTGATCATGTCGTCATTCCATTTGTTTAGCTGGAAAAATCCACTTTCTGGGAGGGTAATAAGGAATTCTGTTCCTGATGCTGAATATGTTAATTTATATAAAATACATTTGATATAGAAGCAGATCTCTGCTATAATTTATTAAGTATATTAAAATGATATTATTCCACTTGACAATGAGCAGCACAGTAATTTCCCTACCAGTGTTTGTTGTGAGTGACTTCTGTGCTGGCAAACAAACTTCTTTTGGCATACTTTTTCTTTTTTAGCCATGACACTTACGACTCTGGGTTCACACCAAGACAAAGCTGTCACTCAGCTTGGCTCCATGCTTTTTACCAGACAGGTTTCTGGTGCCAGGTGAGTATGTCTAAAAGGGAGTTTAGTTAATTGGCTTTTCCAAGTTAACTCTAGTGAAGTTCCTTCCTCAGCAGTCGTCCCCCATGTGTCTGACAGTTGACGGTGGAGTCAAAGAATGAAGAGGGAGAGAAACTGTAAGGCTGTCACCTGTCTTTCTGTACCTGAAAGATGGCAAAATAGTATGAATCTCGGTTGTTTTAACAGATACGTAGAAATAAAGTTTCATTGTCTGTCTATACCGGTTTTAGTCTTTAATTTCCTTTGTTAGATGATCCTCAGTAAGACCATCTTATAAAATGAGAAATAAGTTGTCTTCCTTACTAAGACACTTCCTTTCCACTTACTTCAAGTGGAAAGGTTGCTAAGGAAATACCTACTTCCTCAACTAAAAGTGTTCTGTAATTTTTAGCTAACTGTTGCTTTAGAAACATACTTTGTCTTCTTTTATATTCATAGTATGAAAATCAGTATTACTTTACAGTGTGTATTTGGTGAGGTGAGAGAAAAACAACTTGAAATTCTTTTCTTCACGTTCCTCTGTAAAGGGTTTCACTCTGATTACCAGGTAGAAACCTCAGCTACAAGTACAGCTTTTCAAAAGAAGAAAAGCCTTTTTTTTTTTTTTTTTGAGAAAGGTCTCACTTTGTAGTTTAGGCTGGCCCTGAGCTCATTATGTAGCTCAGGCAAACCTCGAACTCAGCAATCCTCCTGCCTCAGCTTCCTGAGAGCTGAGATTACAGGCTTGAGCCACCAAGCCCGACATTTGTGGTATGTGGTACTAATTGCCATTGGGTGTGGTCGCTATGCCCAGTATTATTGTATGTGATGTGGTTACCAGGGATCGAACCAGGGACCTTGCACTTGTTAGGGAGGCACTGGAACCACTGAACTAAATCTCTGGCCCTAAAAGAAGAAAAATCTTAAATTCACTTTTTATCTTGATGAACTGTTTATAGGTATAGTTTTGACATTTCTGAAATGGATTTCTTGAGTTTGCTTTTAGTGTTGCCACTGTTTATGTTTAGGTTGATCTTAATTGGCTTCTTTAAAAAAAAAGTAAAAGGTTAGAAATTTAAATATGTTATGAAATCCAGCTTAGAAAATGCACGTATCATCTCAGAGTGTTGCAGTTTGCTGGCCACTGTGGTGCTGTGAGCAGTGACATATTTTCTTTTGGGTATTTGTTCTAAAACCTTCCATTGCACAGAACTGATCAGATAGTTGGAATTTAACTTAGTGATTGAGGTAACACATGGCAGTCAATCAACTCCAAGTGATTTGACTTAAAGTGTGAAGTCTGGTTCCAGGTATGACACTAAAATAAGTGATTTGCTTTTTAGTTTTTGGAAGCGTTTGAGATTCCGTGAAAGTGTTTGAGATTCCTAGAGATTTGTGCTTTTTCCTAGATATTAAGTGGTAATCACTAGGCAGGACTTTTTCATGTAAAATAGCAGTGTATTGTATAATTTCATTTTAAGGCTGACGTAGTCTGTTTGCACAAGCCATGATTTATGGCTGTTTTTAAACTTCTGAATAAGTGAGTGTGTGGCTTAGTAATGGATATATTTTATTTATGGGTGACATTCTGTTAATATCACCAGACATATTAAGTTGATAAATCTTCTCCCTTTCAGGGTTGTGCCTCTTGGATTTGTGCAAACTATGAGCGGACACACTTTCAGAGGCTTCATGTCCCACACAAATGACTATCCCTGTGCTTATCTCAATGCTGCAGCAGCTATCGGAATGAAGACACAAGATGTGGACTTGTTTATAAAGAGACTTGACAAGTGTTTAAAGACAGTAAAAAAAGAACAGAATAAAGAGAGCACTGTACCTGGAGTCGACAATTACGGCGAAACTGAAAATGTGGATGTTGAAGAAACAGCTTTAAAATTAGATAATGTATGTCTTGACACATAATGAGATACTGCTTCTTGAGATGTGAATGATTTCTTTTTGGTAATTTGGAGAAAATGATGCAGCTATAGTACAGACAAGCAGTTTTGAGATTAAACTTGAGATTGTTGAATTGAGAATTTTAGAGAATATTTAATCAGGCAGTAGACTGATCTGAGCCCTTGATGATTGTTATGCACTTTAATCTTGGACACCTTAATTCTTATGACTCTTAACAATTTATACAGTTAGCGTTTTTCTAATTGTGAGAATATTTGTCAATGAAGCATCATGAGTCCGATGATTCACACTAATATAACGACTATAAAATTACCTCTAACTCTGTGCCGTGCTTCTTCCTAACCCTTCTCCAAGACTTACATGTTCCTTAGATTTCCGACCACACAGAATTTGAGAGGTCTCCAGTGTCTCTAACTATTGGCTATTTCTTTATATGTCCCCTGATGCCTGTAGAAGGGACACTCCCCAGGGAAGCAGAGTCATGGTACAGTCTTTAATTTAGACTAAGGAGCAGTAGTTCCCAGCTGGTGATAATTTGCTTGTGTCTAAGCAACATGTAGAGAAGGCTTTGGTTGTCACAGCTGGGGGGATTTTTTGCTATTTGGTGGGCAGAGGCCAGTGGTGCTACCCAGCATCCTACATTGTACAAGGCACCTTCCATAATAAAAAACTATCTGTCCCCAAATGTCAGTAGAGAGGCTTCCCATAGTGACTTTAGTTGTTCAGTAGCACAGTCATGAGCTGCATAATGGCATTTTGGTCACCAGCGTCATGTTAAATGGTGGCCCCATAAGATTCTATCATCTGGTGACACCATAGGTCCCTTGGCTTGTGTAAGTACGTGCTGTGATGTTCACAAGTGCTCCAGTCAGCCAACAGTAGATTGTCCAGACTGTGTCTCTATTGTTACATGACAAGTGGCTAAACTTCAAAGAAGATAGCTCTATAAATGTTCTCAAACTTTACTGCATAGAGAGTCTTCAGAGATGACTGGGCTGGTTAATTCCCAACCAGTCATTCACTGTTTGCTATGGCACTTGCATACTTTCCTACTTGGGCAGGTGAAAACCATTCCACTCATGGTATTTGCCTTAAGCAGCCTTTGTGAATTGATTAGTTTGCTCAGGTGTTGTGCATAGGCCCCATCAAGATTGGCTGACATGGGTGGGTTTTTTTTTGTTGTTGTTTTGAGACAGGGTCTCACTTTGTAGTTCAGGCTGGCCCTGAGCTCACTATGTAGCCCAGACAAGCCTTGAACTCAGCAATCCTCCTGCCTCTGCCTCCCGAGTGCTGGGATTACAGGCTTGAGCCACCAAGCCTGGCATCTGTGGTATGAGGTACTGATTGCCAGTGAGCATTGGCCACCACACCCAGTATTGTATGTGGTTACCGGGGGGGATTGAACCAGGGACCTTGCGCTGCAAGGCAGGTGCTGGAACCACTAACCCAAATCTCTGGCCCTGGGTGGTTTTTATTTTTTAAACATTTTGCTGGGAAGGTGAAAATGGTACAGTATGATAAATAGGTGTATTCCTCTGTCTCTCTGCCCATGAGCTCACTTTCTGAGTGAAATTCCAGGCTTGTGGGTCTCACAATGATTTTAATTTTAAGTATCTCATAGCTTGAGGAATCAGTGAAGTCTCCAAATGCAACTCCCTCCAAGGTTGTACCCCACAGCATGCTTTGCGGAGCACTGTGCAAACTAAGAGATGTTCACGGGGCAGGGTGGGGTGGGGGGAAGGAGTGCGTAAGAATAAATAACTATGGAAAATGCTTTTGCAGATCTGCTCATGGCATATTAAAAACAACTGAGAATTCTCTTAGTAAAGACTAGTCCATTTTGAATATATCCTTATCCAAAGAGGAACCCATTCTTGAAAAGTAAAATACTTAACTCATCTAGAGGATACTTTGAGAACCACTGCAATAACAGATGGTGTGTTCGACTTCCACGCTGAATTTCCTTACCCGTGTAGCAGTTGTAAGCGGGGTACAGGAAAGATATTTTTGGGGCTGTGTACATTGTAAACACAAGCTCAGACAGATGCGATGCATTTCCTCCCAAAAAGGGAGTTAACGTGTTGCTCCACTTCAGATGCTGGCTCCGCAATAAAGACTGAGTTGAACTAAAGTACTTAATAAATATGACACTTAATAATACTTAATAAAATAGGTTATTTTTAAATGTATTATCTCCACAGTCCAAACATTTAAACATTAAAAATAGCTACAGTCACTCAATTCACATGAGTAAATCCTGGACAAAAAAGTGGCATAATGTTTCCTGTGTGAATCTGGGCCCACACTGTAGGACCAGTATAGGTTAAGAGATGCATGCAGCTGAACCCCGAGAGTCCAGGAGGGGAAGGAATTGGTCTTGCAGAAGTGAATGCTGGCAGACAGCTTACTGTACATGTGAGCAACAAGTTCTCCACATTATGTTCTTGTCTGTCAGCTTGACCAAAGCCAGAGCCAGGAGGCGAGCAGGGGCCTAGTCTGAGAAGTATCCGCAGTTCTGGGGCTTCAGCTGCTGCATAGATAATTCTGACTGACGGTAAATGATGTAACACCACATGTCAGTGATAGACATGTTGGAAACTATGCTGGATGCACAAAATGAGTTGCAGTTTGTGTGATTAACCCTCTTTCTCCTGGTGGCTTTACAATCTTGCTCTGTTCTGCCTGGCTTCAACTTTGATCCTGTGGTCAGAGTTTGCCATTTTCAGAGGGCCGTGGTAGCTTGTGGACACTTGGGTTTTTGTGGCCCCACTCCAGTGTCATCTCCCTCCCCCTCTCCCATTTTCTCACACAGCACAAGTGTTAGAACCAAGAACCTAAGACGCTCCCCATAGATTGTGGTACTGCGGGTAGGGCCCTCACTCCGTCTCCATCTGGAGCTGTGGCAGGAGCACTAGAGGATGCATGCTTCAGATGACCTCTTCTCTCCTTGTGGTTTAACTATTTTTATTAATAAGGAGAAATTTCGAGTTTGCTTTTTTTTTTTTTTTTTTTGAGACAGGGTCTCGCTTTGTAGTTCAGCTGGCCCTGAGCTCACTGTGTAGCCCAGGCAAGCCTCGAACTCAGCAGTCCTCCTGTCTCTGCCTCCCGAGTGCTGGGATGACAGGCCTGAGCCACCATGCCCGGCACTGTGGTATGTGGTACTGATTGCTGATGGGCGTGAGTCACCACCCCTGTGTTGTATGTGGTTACTGGGATCCAACTCAGGACCTTGTGTTTGTGAGGCAGGCGCCGGAACCACTGAGCTAAACCTCCAGCCCCTTGAGTTTGATTTTTAAAGTCACTGCACTCTAGTAGTCTGCCTAGAAAATGAAATTTGAGTGACGGCGCAGACACTTTGGTCATAGCAAACATGTTACTGCGCAGCTCTCAGGTCCTCTGCAGAAGTCTCGCTGTGTCATGGAAGGACAGGGGGTCCCAGACTTTGGAACCTGGTGTCTGTTAGTCTTTCTATTTAGCTTTTGTATTAATTGGAATAAAATATAGAATGTGGATTAATGGACACAATTCTATTTAACCAATCAGCACTTGATGTACAGAATAGTAAATTTGGATATAAATTAATTTCTTCTCTAACAGTTTGACCCAGCACTTCATTTTGTTGTTTCCATTTCTTTAACCACCACCTTATAATCAAGCAGATGGAAGGAGACCAGGGCTATCACAAACTCTTGCCAAGGGACGTAATGGTGGGGTGTGAAGGCCGTTTTATTTTATTTTTTTTAATTTAAAGGGAAGAGGTTTATTTGGCTCACAGTTCATAGAGGTTTCAGTCCATATTCAGCTGGCTCCCAGGCAGGGCAGTAAACAGCCCCTGCAGAGCAGAAACAACATGATGCCAAGCAAAGTCGTGAAGGCCACAAGGGAAGGAGAATTCTTCCTGTCTTTCCGCCTCTTTTATCCCATCCAGATTCCTGGGCCTGAGGCACTGCTAAACCTCACTCCTGTGCAGTGGCTTAGGAGGCCACGGCGAGTCCACTTCCACAGGAAAAGGGAGGCCAGAAGTACTCTTCCTTCCCTGGCTCAGGAGGAAGTCGAAGCCTCTGAGGAGAAGTCTGGGCTGGGGGATCTCCTGCATCACACGAAGCAGAGGAGGCTGTATAGTTTTCTGTTTTATTTCATTTTATGGAGACAGGGTCTTGCTAGGCAGTTCAGGCAGGCCATCGAACTCACCACGTAGCCCAGGCAGCAGTTCTGAGCCGTCCTCCCGAGGGCTGGGCTTGCAGGGCTCCACCATCACTCTACCTGGAGAGGAGCCTTTGGGAGGAACTTGGAGCCTCTGGCCAGATAAAAAGCTGAGAGGGAGTGTCGTGCCTCACTCCTCTCTCCGGAAAACTTGATCGAGGGCAGGAAACCAGTCCTCAGCGCCATGTTGGCATGCAAGCCCTCGGCGAGAAAGCTAGCAGAAGGGAACCCACTCCTTGGAGAAGCTCACCGGAAGATGTGGGTGTCAGGGGACCTTTGGGCTCCATGCTGTGACGCCTTCCGGGAAAGCAGGGCCCCAGCAGCGGGCAGGGCAGCTTAGGGACGGAACTGAGACAGTGGTGGAGGCTTCAAGTCACCAGTAGGTGATGGGCGGCCGATGGGCAGGAGCAGGTCTAGGGAAGTGAGCCTTTTGCAAGACGGGATTTGGCTCAGAACACATTTTCCCAGCTTGGGGGCGACCTCGTTTTTGTTGCTCTGTAGAACATCCGTTTCTCTTTGTTCTTCGTTGACATGCTGCTGCCTGCTCACTGCCCACTGTCTGGTGACCCCAGCCTTCCTTGGGGGATGGGCTGGGCTAGGGGCAGGTGGGGGCCTTTCATGGTGACCGTTGCCACCTTCTTGAAGGCCAGTAAAAATACTTGTCAGTTTTTATCTACTACTTTGGAAGCAAATGGACCTTTTAAAATGGGGGAACCAAGCAGTTTTTGGTTTGTATTTATGATCATTGTCTATTTCCCATTTATTCCCCTCTACTTGTAATAAGTGTACCTTGAGGCCAGCTTGGTTTATGCTGTTCCCAGAGGTGTGGGGAGAAAACCCAAATCATACAAAAATAACAAAGGAAATAAAGAAATACAACTCACGACCATGCAACCACTTCCAACGCTGTTGCAAGCCCAGCGAGAGCTTCCGGGCATGAGGCTGAGGGAGGCGTGAGGGGCAGCAGGTGCGGGGCCGCGTGCCATTTGCCACCTTTTTTTTCAGTGTGTTTATAATCAGCAAAAGGCTGTAGATGCTGAAATGGCCTTCTAATCCTGTTGGAGCGTGGATACCATTATACTTGAACTCGTGTTGCCACGCAGATGGTAGAAATAAACATCCAATTCTGCACAGTTTTGTTGATCCCACTTTTCACAGTTGAGCTGAGAGTCAGACACCCACAGAGCCAGCCCGGGGCGGGAGGAGGGAGCCGAGCAAGCCGCTGTGGCTTCCAGGTGGGCTTTTGTGCCAAGCCTGAGGCTCCCCCTAAGCAGGAGGGTTCGCTGCAGCTGCAGGCCACACTGAAGTTACAGGGAGGGATCCGGACGCCCCTCCATGCGATCCCAACGCAGCTCTCAGGCCCTATTGGGAAGCGACCCCAACCCTGACCACCCGGAACCGGAACCGGGGCTGTCCTTGCGCGCCAGGAACAAGCCGGGGGCTCTCGGTGCTGCCTGCACTCTCTGAGTGCTGCCTTCCTGGGGCCACGGCTCCACCACATTTTGTGGGACCTTGGCAAATACTGGTCGAACAAAGAGTTGACAAAATGTGCTCAAGCTGTTGAAATAAGCAACAAGATTTAAGGTGAGACTCGTCTGGAAATAGTGTCTTATGAAGTTTGAAGGGACTGAAGTGAATCTCTGTGATCTGGCAGATGAGTGAGCGAGTCAAGGGTGGGGCGGGGAATTTGTCTGTGAGCCCGGAGATGACCTGTGGGGAGCCCGTCTTTGAGGAGAAGGCTCTGTCTGTCCTTTCTGTGGGGCAGAGGCGCCCCCACCACTCTGCTCTTCAGGGCTCCGGAGCTGAAGGGGAGCAGGTTTAAGGCAGAGCTGCATTAGCAGCTTCAGGCTGGTTCTCTCAGGAATCCTGTGGAGCCCACGCAACGACCTTTCTGAGTCCGTGCGTCCCTGCAGCGTGCCTCCTGGGTCACAGTGCTTCCCGTGCAGCAGCTTCTTGTGTTTTTTTGGGCAGTTTTCAGAGCTGGGCGAGAGTGATGATTGGCCTTACTCTGTAGGTCAGGGTGTTGGTGGCTCCAGTGGGAGCGGGGTCTCTGTCTGGGTGTCTGTGGCTGTCACAGAATACGTGGGGTGGCGGTTTACAGGGGAAGAGCTGGCTCGCAGTGCTGGGCAAGGAGATGGTTGGGAGCCCAGGGGCTGTGTCTGCTCAGTTTCCCGTGAGGGCCCCATGCTGCTTTGATCCATGCTGGAAAGAAGAAAGGAAAAAGAAACAAGATATGGGGGGGGAGGCTTGATGTTTTTGTTTGTTTTCATAATACTGGGGGTTGATTCCAGGACCTTCACACTGAGTGACATCCTCAGCCATTTTTTCATGTCGTATTTTGAGGCAGGGTCTCACCTAGTTGTGAAATTGTCCATGTCCAGGATGGCCTTGAACTTGAGTTCCTCCTGCCTCAGCCTCCAAGGGCACTGGGATTACAGGAATGCTGCCTCACTTTTTAACTGCTTTGCGGTGACTAACCCAGTCCTAGGAGAAAGGCCATCATCCTTCCCTGTGACCCTTAAAGTGCCTCCCACCCAGCACTGCCACAGTGGTGCCAGCGTCTGCGTCAATTCCTAAAGGGACAAACCAGGTTCACATAGCGGCAGTCTGGCGCCATGGGCTCCGGGCTCTGACACCAGCTTCATGGGAACTTGGGTGGGTGAAGACCTGGGCCTCAGGGTCGAACTAGGAGAGTGGCTGTGTCCAAATGTGACTGGACACAGATCTGGGGCTCACTGGCCACATTCTGTGCTGTTGCACTGACAGTCTGTAAGCGGAGGCATAGTGTGTTCCAGTGAAGCTTCTCTCATGGGCCCTGAGGTGAGACTTGTTTGTAACTTCTGTGAGTTATAAAATACCCTTCCTTTGATGTTCTTCTTATCACTTACAAGTGTCAAAGCTGTGCTCAGCTCGTGGGCCTGTCCTGGGTCCCAGCTCTCGCTCATGGTTTGCTGACTCTTCTGAGAGCTCCATCCGTGTGATGTTGGACAGACTCCCAGGGGATCCTCAGTGTCCCCAGCTGCACAGTGCAGTGACTGTTGGACCACAGCCCTCAGGAGAAGGGAGGAGGTCACAGCTAGAGACATTCAGCCCCCCCGAAGTTGCTTGTGCCCCCGCAGTGGCCTCGGTTATAACCACCTCAGCCTTTTTCACATCTGGTGCTAATGAGGAGGTTCAGGAAAGTCCAAACATGCCTACAGGACAAAAATACCTTTCTTTAAAAACAAAGTAAGCTTTTTATAAATAATTTAGGAGGGAGGAGAGAGGCCCAGGCTAAATGAGAACAGGCTGCTTGTTGGACCTGCGGACAGAGAGCTGGGCAAGCAGCTTCTTCATGCCAGCCTCAGTTTCCTCATCTGTGAAGCAATGATTGGACTCGGTCCTCTCCCGAGACACCCATGGTGCCAGCCTGGTCACTGAGAGTTCAAGAGCCTGACTTGACAGGTGCAGGGCTCTCGGCAGGGCAGCGGGCCTGGCCACCGCATCAGAGGAAAACTGTCTAGATGACCTTTGCGCCTCTCCACAGGGTGCCGGCTGGGGTTCCCCCTCTGCCCCCTGGGCTTGTGTCAGGAAGAAGAATGGCCACTTCTGTCTCACCTCTCTCAGGCAGGCAAGAAAACTTGACCTGCAGCACACAGGACCCGAAGGGCTTGACTGGAGAAGGGATGGTTGGGCTGTTTATCTACCAGGCTGAGATTTACAGGCCGCCTAGAGCCTGCTAGTTCCTTCTCAGTATCCTCCCTCTGCCTTAGAACTCCAACTTTGACTAGAGATAGTACCACTCTTTCAATGCAGTGAATTCCTCAGTGGGTGTATCCCTGTGGTAAGATCAAACTGGTGAGGCACAAATTGAACGATGGACTAGGGCTTCTGGAAAGTTTTCTCATTAGTAAAGCAGTATACCTTTTTTTGCCTAACAAAGAATCTATTGTGTGGTGGCTGAAGCTTAGGCAACCATTCTGTCTCATGAAGTGGATACTTTCAGCCTGGCGGAGTAGCAAGGCTGGAGGCATTTGGGCCTCTGCTGAGGACAGTGGCAGAGCTTTCCCAGGGCCACACACTCACAGGAATTGTCCATGACAGATAAGCTCTTGTCTTTTAAAACTGTTGTTTTGAGTTTACCTATATACATATAGTCAAACCCGATCTGATTCCTAGCTGGTGACACAGTGTGGGCCATGTACCTGACACGTCCTTGTACACTCACACTCTTTTTATTTTTATTTTTTTTTTGAGACAGGGTCTTGCTTTGGAGGTCAGGCTGGCCCTGAGCTCACTATGTAGCCCAGGCAAGCCTCGAACTCAGCAATCCTCCTGCCTCTGCCTCCTGAGTGCTGGGATTATAGGCATGAGCCACCACGCCCGGCACTGTGGTATGTGGTATTGATGGCTGGTGGGCATGAGTCACCACGCCCAGCATTGTATGTGGTTACTGGGATTGAACTCAGGACCTTGAGCTTGCGAGGCAGGTGCCAGAACCACTGAGCTAAATCTCTGGCCCTTACACTAACACTCTTAATAGAGAGATCACTGTCAAGAGGGAAACACAGTGGATTTATGAAATCCCTGGTGTAGTGGCATAAAGAAAGGAAATCTCATTTGTTCTAAGGCTGGCACATGGGGGAAACAAGCAGAGCACAGATGTGATGGCTGGTGCTCTGGCAACCATCTTGAACATGAAGACTTCACAGAGATACACCAGGAGTCAGTAGCGTGGCACAGATAGTAGAACCATGCATAGCCAGCCCTTCTAGGCCTAATGGTACAGAGGCATTCTGGCCTGTGGGAAGCTCAGGAGGCCTGTGTGTTCCTGAGTATCAACACTATTGGTCACTGCTGGCAGGGTCCCCTCCCTGCCTGATGGTGCTATGAGCTGCCAACCACTGCATCTGCCAATTTGGGAAGAAGTGAGGGGTCTGCTCAGTGCAGACATCCCAGGCCCACGGAGGTGTCTATGTGCAGGTTGGGCCCAGCTTGAAAGCTGACCATGCCCAGGGAGGGAAGGCCACTCACATGTGCTTCTGGCTTGGAAGGGGAGGTGTGAACATCAATTTACCTTTCCAGGAAACAGCTTGATTCCAGGACAAGGCCCATCTTCTAAGGGGGCAATCCCTGGAGCCCCACGAGCTGTAGCACTACCTGGTTGGGGAACCTGGACCGCAGGCAAAGCTCAGGGATGGTTTCCAGTCACCCAAGCCCCGGAAAACAGGGAGCACGTCCCCCAGAAGCTCTGCAAGACTTTGTGGAACAGCAAACGGGAATGCTTGCTATGTACAACAGCCTGGGCGGTTCAGACGGAATCCACGTGACCTCCTTTAACCTCCGTGACAGCCTGGCTGGAGGAGCTCTGTGTTCCCTTCCTCAGCAGCAGAGATGGCAGTTCCTAGCACTGTGGGTCCTGTGCCCCAGGGCACGCTGGGGGTCCGGAATGAGAGGGAAGCAGACCCATGGGGCTGCCAACTTTGCTTTCTTTCCTTGGGCCTGTCCTGGCTCTTCCTTCTGCACAAGGAGGGCATCCGGCTCAGCACGCTGCAGGAGCTTTGATTGACAGCGCACATGTCTCTGCAGCCACCGGGTCTTTTAAGAACAAACTCAGCTCAAGCTGGGAGCCCTCAGTGCACACAGGTCCTTGGAGCTGCTGGGAGGGCTTTGGAACTGTCTCTGGACAAGGAGAGCAATAAGGGATGTGGCTTTTGGGGGAAAGGTGGGAGAGCTGCAACTAAACAGGGGGCATGGTTCTCCCTGTCTCTTCTTCGGCTCACTTTGAGATGAAAGCACTGATTTTTTTTAAAGGTTGACCAGATGCTTCATCTTCAGTGGTTTCTTGGGAACCTTTGCTCCCGAGCTTGTGCTGAGTGACCTGAGAAGTGGGGCTGGGAGACAGGTCATCTGCCCTGAGTGTGAGCTCTTGTTGGAAATGATCAGGCTGCGCAGACTCCCTGCGGTGTTGAGCTTTGGTGCATTAACTTCTCCTGATCCTGCCCCGACCAACCCATGACAAATGACAAAGGACGTCTGACCCGACCTGACCTGACCCGTGTGAGGCTGTCCCAGCCTTTGCTTCCAACCTGGGGAATCATCGATGCCTCTGCTGCAGGAGCATAAATGTGTTTCCCCTTGGGGTGCTGCTCCCCTGCACAGCGGACCCCTTGGTTCCTTTTCTTAGTTTCCAAATTCTGAGTAAGGAAAACACCTGCTCTCATGAACACCAGATTGTGAGTTGTGGGCCTGTGAGAGAAAAAAGGCTGCGCATTGGCCATCTTTCCTGTCTCTCATTCTTTCTTTGTCCTCTTTCTCCCTCTTTTCACTTGCCCTCTATTCTGTTCTTTCTTTTCCTTCCCTGTCTTTTGCTTTATCCAGTGCTTTGGTTCTTCTTTTACCACCGTGCACACATCCATCTGTCTGTCCACCTATCCACCTGTCCATCCTTCCAGCATGTGAGCAGTATGCCAGGCATGTGGCTGGGTCACACAGGTGATCTCATTCATGTCTTGCGAGTCAGTTGTGGTTGGAGTCAGTGTGTGAAAAGAGGGTTCCAAGGCCTACGATGGAAGGGTGAGGGGATGCCTGCTGGTGGTAGGAGACCCCCTCCTCTGTGTGGGGCCCTCCCCTGTGGGACCACAGCCAGGGGAAGACAGAAGAGGGAAAGGGGGAGTGGGGCGACTTTCCTCTTTATACGTGACAGTCAGTGTATTTGTTTCATCAGGTTGTCTAACAAAGCATGGCAAACTGAGCAGGATAAGCTGCAGACCCCTCCTCTGTGCCGTGCCCCAGTCACAGGGGCCGGAAGACCAAGATGAAGATGTCTCCTGGGTTGACTCCTCCTGAAGGTGGGAGGGAGATTCCACACCGGGCCCCTCCCGGCTGTCTTTGCGGTTCCTGCAAGTAGATGCATCAGCCCTCTCTGCCTTTGTCTTCCCACATGTCCTCTGCGCTCAAGCTTCCCCTTCTCTCAAGGACACAAGTCCAGCTGGACTGGCCCTCTCTCCTTCACTAGGACCTTATCTAGCTCATAACATCTGCCATGTCCTGTTTCTAGTCTCCTCATTGTCTGTGGGCCTGGGAGTTAGGGCTTCCACACTGGAAGTAGGAGGACCTAATTCTCCCAGGACAGAGTCCTTCTCTGTGGACAGAGCTTCTGGGGAAGAGACCTTGGTCCCTGCAGGGTGGATGGGCAGGTCAGGGTACAGGTTGAGACCTGCCCAGCTTTGCTAGTGAGGAAGGAGAGTACAGCAGCATGGCTTCAGTGACATGGCTTCAGGGCGTGGGGCTCAAAGCTTGGGCATCAGTCATACTTCTGGTAACACTGCACCCCTGTGAACTTCATGTCTGGAGCGAAGGAAGTGATTCGGCCAGTAAGCATTTTTTATGCTTTTGCTCTTTAAAAAAAAAAATTGATTAATACCAGCCATGTGCCAGGCACAGTGCTATACACCAGAAACTCAAAATCAGAAAATTGGAAGGAGCCTGAATTGGTGCATGGATGCAGAAGGCATCTTTCTGATAACACAGGTCTTGCAGAGCATTTTAATGCAAGCTTTGGTGGTGCAGCCTTCTTCACAAGGTTTGCAAGCTGCCGTAGCCTTTGTGCTGGAGTTTTCCTTTTGAAATAAAAGCTGATCTCCCCAGAGATGCCATCAAGAAAAAATTACAGTCCAGGCAATTTTTTTTTTTTAAGCTAGGAAGAATGTTCAGAAACAAACTCCTGAAAGGTTATACTTGGCCAGCCTCTGCAAAAAGAAACCAAACCACTGTCTTTTCCTCCCCCAACCCCTAACTGCCAGGCTCTGGGCCAGGGTGGGTGGTTGTCACCTGTCAGGGCCACCTGGCAGCCAGGGCCACTCTGGCCCTGCCAGGTGTGTACCTGGTGGGACAGCTGTGCTCTTGTTCCCAGGACATTGCCTGGAGATGCGTTTGTGTCCTCGGAGTGGAGCAGAACATGGATCACAGCTGTGACAAGCCAGGAGCCCACGCGCCCAGAGCTCCTGCTGCAGCTGCTCTCAGTTACTTCCCAGGGTGGTGGAGTGTGTTTCCTGCGCATGTGCACCACGCCACAGAGGAAGGTGCGTGCTCTCCTAGCTGGGCCTTCGCCGGCCTTCTGCACAGCCCCTCATGTCTACCAGCCAGAGTGACCAATCTGCTATCATAGCCCGTGTGCGAGCTTGGGAGGGCAGTGTCACATGGCTTTTGTGTATGTGGCTGAATCTTCTTTATAGAAATTAGAACATCCGGCATGATTGTGTCCATGGTTCTGATACTGGCTTCCTGTTAGGAAGACCATGGGAGATTTGAAAAAGTACCAACACCTGGGTGCCAGCCTTGACTGAGTGCCCAGGTTTTCAGGGTTATTGGCTGGGTGAGCTCTAAGTTTTAAAAATCTTTCTAGAGTGTTCTGAACCATTGAGTGGGCAGGAACTAAGGGGTCCAGCTTGGAACCCAGTATATTAACTCTGTGTTTGTAATGCTGAAGTTTGGGAGGCCTTCAGGATGCTTAAATACTTTGAGACTATTTCTCAAGTATAAGGTTGGGGTGGGGCTGACATAGTAAGTACCTTTCAAAGGTGAGAGATTAAGACAAAATATGTTAGTGCCCAGGGCACAGTAGATGCTCATGAAATGGATATTACTATTACAACCAGGTTTGCTCACTGTAAGATGCTCACAGGAGTCGGGCTTATGACACTTCCCAGCCTCTTCCGTGCACTGGGGCATCCTGCGTGGGGAGAGGACATTTACTGTCCTCTTGTTTTTCATGAAGTACAGGATGACAGGCGGAGAGAAAAGAGGTCTTTTCTGCCAGTGTAGCTGGTGGGAAGAGAAAGCCAGTTCTCCAACCAGTGACAAGCCCCAGTAGGGAAATCACCCCGATTTATTGCAAGTGCAAACAGCTCCGCTCCGCCAACAGGGCTGGCAGCATATCCGAAGAACAGCTGTGAGATCAGTTTGGGTTTGGGTTTATCAGTCACGAGTCAGGCTTGGAAGGGCGGCTTTGGGGAAAAAGGGTCTTGGGTGGGCACCCGGCCTACGGTGACTGTTCCTGACAGCCATGTGCAGGCCAGGAAGGTTTAACTGCCTCAGCTGTGCTTGGGCAGTTGGTTCCACGGAGTCCAAGCAGACACGACGCAGCCATCAGGCCGGGGCCAGCCAGCCAAGCCCCAGCCTGACTGCGGGCTGGATTGAGTTAGGTGCTGGCTGGGTGCCAGCCCCAGAGTCTCTGTGTGTCAGAGCTAGAAGAAACCACAAAGGTCATGCAGAGCTTGGGGGTCAGACCAGAAGCCTGGGCGTCTGTTTGGAGCAACAGTTTCCCTCAGCACACAGCAGGAGGGCAGCAGCTGCCACAGACGACCAGCATTCCTGGGAACCTGCCATGTGCCAGCCATTCCCTCCTCTGTGAGCTCCAGGGCTCTGGGAAGCAGTGTGCCTGGGCCCAGGGGCCTCTACAGAGATATCTCCTTCCCAGCAGTCAGTGCATGGGTTGGGGTTTAGTCTTTCCTGTTCTTACATTCCATCTTGTATCCTGCATGGAAAGATAACATCTGTATTCTCACCCTGCTCTTGTACTAAATTGCAATGCAGAAACATGGAAAGAAGGTAAAAATCTCCATCAGGCAGAAACAAGCCCTTTGAACTTTCTGACAGTTGTCAGCGATGTCTGGCACACCTCTTTCCATGTTATAGGCATTTGTGTGCAATTCTAATGAAGATCGCCCTGTTTCCTAATTTGCATCATTTCACTCCAAGATGTAGTACAGAGTGTCCTCCAACAATGACTATAGATATGAGCTAACCTTTTTGGTGATGGCTTGATAGTCTGTTACCTGCTACATAAGCATATACTGACTCAGTCACCCAGACTTTTTGCTTTTTTTGCAAGGCTGTTTGCTTGTGTGACCCCACCAAGGTGATCCTCTTCAGCTCTGTCTAACGTTTGATGTCCTCCTGCCCGTTTGATCACTCCACGCACAGTTCTCAGCACCATACCTCCCTCACAGGAGGTTCTCTGTGATGTGGATGTCCAGAGAGTGTGCTGCTCAGCTCTCTATTGCTGGGACACAAGACCTGACACACACATGAGAAAGGGTTACTTTGGTTCAGGGTTCAGAGGGTTCAGTCCATGGTTAGTGGGTTCCAGGGTGGAAACATCAAGGTGGAAGGGCGTAGTGGAGGAAGGCTGCTCAATGCATGGCATCCTCAAAACAGAGAGAGCATGCTAGGGAGTTAGCTCAAGTAGTACAGCACCTGTCTTGGGAGCACAAGGGCTTGAGTTCCATCCCTGTACTGTTAAAAAAAAAAAAAAAGAGAGAAAAAAAAGAAAAATAAGAAAGAAAGAAAGGAAAATAGAGCAGGGAGGGAGCCAGAGAGAAAAGGCCAGGGACCAGAAAGAGTACCCAAGGTCACATGCCCATAACTCTCTCACACACGTTATAAGTGGGATTTACTAATATCCAGGGGGTGTCTCAAGCCAGTCAAGTCAGCAATCAAGATTAAATGTCACCGGGAATGATCCTAATGAACAGCTTTATGTCTTTGCCCCATTGTGGCTTTAGGAAAAGTTGTAGGAACTAAGACTTTAGGATCACAAGAAATAGACATTTTGATGTCAGTCACATATTGCCAGTTTGCCTTCTAGAACAGTCCTAGCAATTTATAATGCTACACACACTGTTGGAGGTTTTCTTCCACCTCTGCCAAGATGAGTATTTTCCTTTTTTGATCTTTGCCAATTGAATAGGTTAAATGCTTTATGCTTTAAGCTCCATTGATCCATTTGGGGTACAATTATTTGTCTACCTTGTTTCTTTGCTTCATCAGCAGTTAGCCCAGGGTCTGAAGCAAGGTAGTTACTTAGGAAGTATGGAGGGCAGTTACACCGGCAGGTGCTGGCCGGGTGAAGGGGACAATTACTGGCTGTAGTCTTCAGGGAGAGATTCAGGGAAGGAGAAAGCAATTTGTGTAGCAGCCACATCTCTTAAATGGGGGCTGAGAACCTCCTAGTGCTTGTTAAAAATGCACATTGCCTAATATACTCAGGAGACTGAGGCAGGAGGAGCACAAGTTTGAGGCCAGCCTGGCGTACATATGGAGGTCCTGTCTCAAAGAAAATGTTTCTCACTTCACCCCAAAGCAACTAAAGCAGAATCTCCAGAGGTTGGATATGTCTTAACAACTTCATTGGGAAATTCCCTCACATTCCAAAACTCAGGACAGACCGTGGCTCAGGGTGACACCCACCTCTACATCCTAATGTTAGGGTGAAAGGGAGAGAGAAGACTTATGGTTTCCACAAAGCTGACCCCCCCCCCGGAGGATCAGGACAGGGGTAGGGCCTTGGCACCCCCTGGAACTGTCCCACAGTTGCCCCATACCTGAGGAACCAGCCCTCTAATGAGCAAGTGGAAACATTCAGTTTCTGCTTGTCACTCTGCTGGGTGCCACTACCCGGGAGAGCCATGGGAATGTCAGAAAGCAGTTGTCACAGCCGACCCAGGCTGTCAGTGCCCGGGCACTGCGAGTCCCGGTCTTGCTGTCTGACAGCTCTGGCCCTGGCTGGGGGGCTGTGAGACTGTGACTTTGGAGGGTTAGGGGCACCGCCTCCTTAGGCTGGGCCTGCCTCATCCCACTGAGGTGGACCTCATGTGCTCTCTGGGCTTGCTGGGCTTTTTGCAGAATGCCTATGGAGGTTTGGAATTCCATTTATGATACATTTGGAATTTATTGTTGTTTCAAGGGTCCAAGGCCAGGAAACTCCAAAGAGATTCTGCATGAAGACTTGACAGAGACAGAAGCAAGAGCAGAACTTTTCAGGCCCCACCTTCCAGCGATCAGAAATCAGGGCCTGGGCTCCTGCCAGGAACCTCTGCAAGTGGACAGTCTCGGCCCCCTGAGGGGGCGAGAGTCGGCAGCATGTGGCTGGGCAGCTGGGGGACAGGCCGGATGTGGCAACACTACAGTTTGAGTGACACGGGTCTAGACAAGGAGAGACAGATGAGGTGGGGAAATAGGAGGGGGCGATAGGGCCCTGACAAAGCCGGGGCAGCTGGTTCCTGCCCCTTTCTGTCAGCTCAGTCTGATGGAGAGGTGGGTCATCTACAGCGGACAGAATGCAAGCCCCCTGGCTCTGCCTCTGTGTGTGTGTGTGTGTGTGTGTGTGTGTGTGTGTGTGTGTGTGAGTTTGGGACAGGGTCTGGCCCTGAACTCATTATGAACTCCTGCCTCTGCCTCCCAAGTGCTGGGATTATAGGCGTGAACCACCATGCCTAGCATTGTGGTATGTGGTACTGGGGAATCAAACTCAGGACCTTGTGTTTGCCAAGCAGATGCTGGAACCACTCAGCTAAATTCCCAGCCCCTGCCTGTTTTTATTACTGTTTAATTTAAACACAATTTGATCTAGTGGTGGTGTTGGTAGTCAAACATGGGCTGTCTTGGGACGGTCTGAGTATCTTGTGCTGAGGAAACCGTACTGATGCCCTGGATTCTCTTCCACTTTCTGGCGCGGGTATAATGTCTCCCAGTCTGTGGTCTGCCGGGCCCTTCCTGGGCTTCACCACTTCACTGTCTCCGCAGACCCATGAGGGAGGCACCAGCC